>CAOJCR015412975.1:0-11454 GCA_948330485.1 Euphorbia neoarborescens
GAGTTGATTTGAGAGAGTGCTTAACTTCGAAAATGAGTTGGATGCCATGTTTTGTGTGTTCACCATTCTTAAAACTCCATTTTATGAATTCCATAGACAGTGTTAACTGGTTATGATTCTACTGCGATCCTTCCATTCCTTATAGGATTCGATACTCGGATGTAAGAAATCCGTTTTATATTACTTGAAACGATCTGTATACTTGCAGAATGTGCGATTATATTTGAATTGGTTTAATGAATATATTTGTTTACATGAATGAATATGCATGTTAATTTGTCAATTGAAACTTAATCTATACGCACGTAAAAGTCGTACCACATATCTCACAAGACCTAACCTCCGAAGAAAGAACCAACATCGTCCAGGTTTTGAAGAAGCATGTAAAAGCATTCACTTGGTCCTTCATAGACATACCTAGTGTGTATAGACATATAGCGAAACATAAAACCCCGATTGATGCTAAAGCCACCCTAGTAAAGCAGAATTTGTGAAGACTAAAACCTGAACGGGCTGAGAAGTGAAGGAAAAATTTAGAGACAGTTAAAAGATAACTTTTTGGAAGTAGTAGAATACCTCGAATGGTGGGAAAGTGTATTACCGATCCCCAAGAAGGATGGAAAGGTAAGGGTATGTGTAGATCTCAAAGATTTGAACAAAGTATCTCCCAAGGATGACTTTCCTTCGCCTCACGTCAATGTGCTGGGCGATTTGCTGGTGAACAGTGCAGCAGCAGCTAAAATGTTCTTTTTTGCTGATGATTTCTCCGGCTATAATCAAATCCTGATGAGCGAGAAAGATAAAGCCAAAACAACCTTTATCACCGAATGGGGTACTTTCTATTATGAAGTCATGTCATTCGGATTGAAGAACACTAGGGCAACTTATCAGAGGGCAGTGAGCACCTTGTTACATGACATGATCCACAAGGAGATAGAAGTCTACATGGATGACATGTTAATTAAGTCCGATACTTGTGAAGCTCATACGGGTATTTTAGATAAATTGTTAACAAGGGCAGGAGAAGTACAACTTGAGATTTATTCCCAAGAAGTGTCATTTAGGGTAATATCTGGAAAGCTACTAGGGCACATCATCAGTAAAAGAGATATAGAGATGGACCCTAATACATCCAAAGCAATCTGAGAAGTGCCCGTGCCAAAAATGGAAAAGGAGGTAAAATCCTTCTTAGGATCCTTGCAGTATGTAAGCCGCTTCATAGCACGACTGACTCCAATCTATGTTCAGCCTATGAATTGGAGCGAGCAGTGTCAAATCGCCTTTGATAAAATAAAGGTATAGTTTCAAGATCATCTAATACTCTACCCACCTCGAATGGGGAAACCCTTGATTCAGTATTTGGCAATCGAAGAAAGGTCTGTGGGGGCAATGTTAGTGAAAGAAGACGATAACCAGAAGGGGTTTCCCATCTACTACCTCGGTAGAAGCTTGATAGAGTACGAAACGAGGTACTCCATGATAGAGAAAACTTGTGTAGCCCTGGCTTGGATCACGAAAAAGCTTCGGTATTACTTCTAATCCAACAAAGTGATAGTGGTGTCCAAAGCGGATCCAATCCGATATCTTAATTCAACTCCTAGTTTGGTAGGGAAGTTAGCCAGATGGTTGCTTTTGTTATCCAAATTTGACATGGAATACCAAACCAAGAAGGTCATCAATGGAAGGGCAGTGGCAGAGTTTCTAGCTAGTCACCCATTGGACCCCAAAAAAGAAGTGAGTTTTGACTTTCCATATGAGCAATTGGCTATTGTATAGTCTAAAGAGCCAAAATGGAACATGTTCTTTGATGGAGTAATGAGTAGCAAAGAGGGATAATTTAGGAGTGCTAATTGCAAACCCGGCGGGAAAATTAACACCTCTCTCCAAAAGATTGAAATTTCTTGTCACCAATAATAAAGCAGTTAAAGCCTGCCAAAACAGATGTCAGGGGCAAGGTCAAAACAAACTAAAAAGGTCCATATGTGGTGAAGAAAGTCTTATCCAAAGGGGATGTCAAGATCATCGACTTAGACGGGAATGAGTTCACAAATCTGATCAATATCGACAATCTGAAAATCTACCATATATAGGCCTGTCAAGTTCAGGTTGGCAGGAAAAAAAATGGCACACAAAGTCTGTCAAGTTGAAAATCGGTAATGACACTTGGTAAAAAATTAAGACAACAAAAGAAAGGAAGCCTGCCAACCCGACTTGACAAGAAAAGAAATGGCCAACAAAGTATCTGTTTGGGTGGAATACCTGGAAAGGCAGCTCAAACAATAAGGAATGAAGATTGGATACACTTTTGAGATACACATGTTTTTGGTTATCCCAAGCATCTCTATTCCTAACTTTAAAGTATGCAAAGTAATGTCATTTGTGTTAGAAACATATAATGATTGCTCATATTGAAATGCAAATATCATTTTGAAAAATGACCTAAGCTGATTTCTACTTATTAGATGTTCTTATTGCGTTCACCTCAAGGTTTTGTCGCATTTGGTTTCTTCCCATTGTATTACCTGTAGGCTGTGCCACATTTAAATTTTTCTTTACGTCCTCATTGTATTTTTTAGATTAAAAAAAGGGTGCCTGTCAAGTTCTGGCTGGCTAAAAAGAAATGGCATATAAAGTCTATCAAGTTGAAAATCGACAACGGCACTTGAACAAAAATTAAGACACCAAAAAAGAAGAAGCATGCTAGCTTGACTTTACGAGAAAAGAAATGGCCAGCTAGAATTATTATTATTATTATTATTATTATTATTATTATTATTATTAAGTGGAAAACCTGCAAAGGCAACTCAAATAAACAAGAGATAGAGATCCAGCAGTCAAGGTGCAATATGTAAGTAAGAAGAATCTACTCATCACCTCCCTATGACATGAAACTGGAGCTCTCACCTCGGGCGACCTTCCCCCTAACATCACGTCTCTCATATCAAGTTATTCAATGGGCTTGCTCCTCAACGTGAAGTGCCCAAATATACAACAAGGTAAATAGTTCCTAATTCTCTACAGCTGAAGACTCCTACTGCATCTGATGTATCGCAGCCAAATCCAATGGGAACTCTTCAAAATACATGTCATGTCAAAACATGCATCATATCATTTCATAAAACAACATGCATCATACAGTCAAAATACATGCATCACATAGTTAGAGAATAAAGACACACACGCATATAAGCATTACCTTCTTCAGCAAGAGCATGCATTCCATGCACAAGGCACATAGCCAGCTCCATATAATTGCAAGATACCTACAAAAAAGGGCAGGGATCAAGTAATAAAGCTAGACAGCGGCTCAAATGATAGCCCCTTGCATGTACTTTGCTAATCAAAGCTGCTCCAAAGATCAAGATGCAAATCGAAGGACGCTTACGGATGATACTCCCTTGCATGCACATTAAAAGTCAAGCTTCTCCAAAGATAGAGTAATAGACCCTCCCCTGCGCACACACTAAAGATCGGAAGATTGAGTAACAGACCCAACAACATGCATGGATGATACTCCCCTGTGTACACACAAGAGATCAGAAGATCAGATAATTGACCCAACGACATGCAAAGATGATACTTTCTTGCACACAATGCATATCAGGTATGTTTTCTTTGTTTACTCACCGTGCACTATTTCGTACAAACAAAATAGGCCTCGAAAGCCACATGCTTTTGAATTGGCCAACTTTTGATTATACGAGGGGCAGCCTATGAGCACGGGATGTCCGATTCTAATGAGATAAATATACTACTTTATTTTATTTAGGTTGCTTTGAGGATCCAAATCAGCCTATGCACTCTAAAACCAAGAAAAACCATTAATCCTAAAAAAAATTGGCTCAAATCGAATTGAGTCGGCCAGACTCAAAATTGAACTGGTCGACCTAAGAAGGATGAGCCGTTCGGCTCAAATTTGAGCCCGTCGGCTCACAACATGAGCCAACTAGCCCACGGTTTTGCCAGTCGGCTCAACAACTGAATCGGTCGACTCAACTCTAATACCTATCCCATCCGCAATTTTCGACAATTTTCTGCATTTTCAGCCTTTTTTCTTATAAAAGGGCTGTCCAGCCTCAGTTTTTGAGTATGGAAAATTTGGATAAAGTTACTCCGTCAAATTACTCTCTCAAAACACCAAAACCCTATTTTTCTCCAAGCTTCTTGGATTCTCAAAGCGATTCGGATATACTTCTAAAGGTAATCCTCAAGAACTATCTTATTTATTCTTTCCTTTTTATTTTATTTGTTTGGATTATGAATTGTTTGTGATTGAAATATTTATTTTGTATTCATATATTGTTTTGTTCCTGTTCATTGATTCTTCCTAGAACCCTAAAATTAATTTAGGGATCACACTGAGATGAAAATAAGCGGTATAATTAATCCATAACTATATTGCTTATTTCAAGATTTTAAAAATTATTAAATCAATTATTTTCTTTCTTTCTTTATCAATGAGATAATTTATGAAATTTTGATACATTCTTTACCATTAATGAAATAATAAGAATCTCAAATACCATTTCCAAAGATTTTAACTCAAATATTGAATTTAGAATTTCTTCTTTTGGCTTCCAAAAGTCTAAAGTTCTTTGGAATCTCAACCTAATTCAATGAAGGTTAATTAGAAATCATTATTTATGTATTTTATATTTTTTACGGGGATTTTAATTCTTTTCAATCAAAGATTTCATTATAATTCCTATTTTATCATATAAAGATTAATTATAACATTTTGGTATATTATCAATCAAAATGATATAATAAAATCTTCATATTTCTTTCCAATGATTTTTACTGGAATATTGAATTAGGTATTACCCTTTTTAGCTTCCAAAAGTCAGATGTTCTTGGAATCTCAATAAAAGTTAATTAAGGATCCTCATTTGTGTGTTTTCCCCCTTTTTGGGATTTAGGGATTTTAATTCTTTTCAATCAAAGATTTTATTATAATTTCTATTTTATTATATAAAGATTAATTATAACATGTTGGTATATTTTTAGCCAAAATGGAATAATAAAAATATTTTCATTTATTTTTAATGATTTTAACCAAAATATTGGATTAGGGATTCCAATTTTGGCTTTTAAAAGTCAATTCTTAATTGGAATTATAATATAATACAATGAAAGTTAATTAAGGATTTCGATGGATTATATTTAATTCTTTTGGATTTGGAATTTAACCTATTTGGTTCTTAAACTTAACATTTTAATTCTATTTCCAAAATATCCAATTGAATTAAATAAAAATCTCTTTTAATTTCTTTTTTTATATTCATTCACATGAATTTATTTTTATTTATTCCACATTCATGATTTAATTTATATTATTTCATGACTATTTTTTCATATTCTTCAAATGGATTTAATTCTTTCTCATTCTAATTTATTTTATTTCTTCCATATTTATGAATTAATTTATATTATTTCATGATTGTTTTTCAATTTTTTTCAAATATGTTTAATCCTTTCCCATTTTAATTTATTTTTATTCTTTTCCCAATCATAATTTAATTCATATTAGTCATAATTTAATTCATATTATCTCATTATATTTTTCTAATATTCTTTGGACACGTTTAATTATTTCTCATTATAGTTTAATTTTATTCTTTCCATATTCATGATTTAATTCACATTATCTCATGAGTATTTTTTTAAGCATATTTATTCTTTTTCCATCTTTATTTTTCTTTTTATTATTTCTATATTTATGTTTTAATTCATATTATTACATGTGGAAACATTTCAAATGTTTGTTAGGAACCCTACGAATGAGATATTCATATATCTTAGGATAACCTACCCACCCACATGTATTGCATGTAATTTGAGCCAAATCAATTTCCTTTAAATCCAAATTCGTTATGCCATCTTTCTACTATGTTTGAAAGTACAATTCCAAAGTTAACTGAATTTTGGGATTATCATGTGTAATTTGTTTTGTAGATTTTTGGTTAAGTCATATAATGTGGTTATTTTATTTAATTATTGAATATTATAAACTGTCATGACATATAGATTTCTGTATTTAATTTAGGTGACTGTATCTCCCTCCCACATTTTTTATCAATTGTACCCCTATGATAGTTTGATGTGCAAAGGTTGTAATGTTGTGATATTTATTATTATTTATTTATTGCTTCTTCGCATAAGCGCTGCATGTTTAAATAAAGTGAATTTAGGTATATTTGAATGTTTATTTTAATTTTAATTTCCAAATTAGTAAGTGATTAGTTCCGAACCTAAAATCTTTATTTTTTTGTATGAATTTAGGTCTATTGGGTGAGTTTTGACCTTTAAAATTCTACAACGGACATATTTAAGGATATTAAGTCTGATTTATATACATTTAATGACCATTAAAGGTATGTTTATTGTTGTAATCGTCCTATTCATGTCCATTAAATTTCATGACTCTTCCTTTCCTATAAATATAGCTATTATCCATCTTTCATAGAAAAATAAGGAGACCATTATTTTGTTCGAGTTCATTTACATTGTTGTTGTATCCTGGGAGACAAAATTCAATCAGAATTATAATCTTAAGGAGACTGCACTACCGGCCTAAACAAATCCCAAAGTAACAAAATAGATTCTGTAATCATTTATATTTTTCTGTAATTTTCTATTAAGGTTATATTTCATCTAATTATGTAATTTCTTACATATTGTATTTTCTAACTGTATCGTATATTGTCATCAATATAATGCTTCTAATAATCTTAAGACAATAATAAGAAACATTATAAGAATTTGTAGGATTACCTTTGATGGATTAACTTTGAGAAAAAAATATATTTTAACAGTCTCGAACTTGAATTAATTTACCAGACAACTTTATAGATTTATTTTTTACATTAAATTTGTTTAAAGCATCCTTTCTTTTGTTTTTACTATTTTCTGTTTATTTATAGAAAAATTTTCATAATGGCTGATTTGACCCTACTGAAGGAAGGAAAAAGTTCTCAACAGAACTAAAATGGATAGTTTGGTAATTTTTCCGAATTCGATTGCTTCAAGAAGTGTACTAATTCTTAGTGCAATCCTTATTGAAAGATAAGAAAAAAATTTTGACACAATTTTTAAAATATGACAGAAAAAAGTATTCTTTTTCTTGATCGTATTCCAGCTGAAAAAGTGTAGGAGACAATACGACAGACCCCACAATAGTTACCATTGTGGATGTTGGAGTCATTCCAACTTCATTTACAAAAATCATATTCTAAACTATCTAGTGGATTCACTATACTGTATTTATGAACCTATGATGACTACAAAAGAAGTATGGAATTCTTTGGACATAAAGTATAAAATGGAGGATGCGAATGCTAAGAAATTCTCAGTTGGCTAATTCCTTCATTTTAAAATGATTAATCCCAAATCTGTTGTTACTCAAGTGTAGAAACTTCAACTATTTATCCATGGATGCATGATGAGCATATGGAGATTAATAAGTCATTCCAAATGGCTGCAATGATTGAAAAGTTATCACCTAGTTGGAGTGATTTTAAAAACTATCTGAAGCATAAGCAAAAGAAAATGATTGTAAAAGATCTCATTATCAGACTTCGAATTGAGGAAGACAATAGAGGATATTTGAGAAAGGTTTCTTAAGAAGTTTTTCCAAGGGCAAATTTGGTAGAGGTAAAAAATAACCAAAATAAAGGAATGAGCAAAGTTGTGTCCAAAATGGACCCCAAAGGTGATATATCCAAAAAGCTCAAATTTAATAGGAAATATTTTAACTGTAACAAGATAGGCCACAAGTTATCTGAATGCAGATTTCCAAAAAAGGCAAGCTTATTTAGGTGAATGTTGTTGAGATAATTGTCAAGGATATGACAGACATGGATTTATGTGTTGTCATTATTGAGCTAAATGTGGCATACTCGAATCTGAGAGAATGGTGGATGGATACTAGAGCGACATGTTATTTTGTTATGACAAAAAGATTTTGTTGGTCTAACACTCGTAAAAAATAGGGAGAAGCTCTACATGGGTAATGCGACCACAACCAAGATCAAGGATAAAGGAATAACAATTCTAAAAATAACTTTTAAAAAAGAAGTAAAACTATAAAATATATTATATGATCCCGATATGAGGAGGAATTTGGTTTTTTGGAGCCTCTTGAGCATTTGTAGGTTTAAGATGATTTTCAATCATAGAAATTTATTTGGTCGAAAGGGGTATGTATGTGGTCAAGGGTTACGAGTGTAATGGTATGTTAAAATCAATTGTGTCTCTTGTAAGTCTAATTCCATGAATAATATTGACAGTTTCTTCGTATATATGGTTATTTCATTTGACTTATGGCATGGTAGATTTTGACATGTTAATTTTGATACATTGTGAAGTTTAATTAACTTAAATCATAGTTCCTCATTTTTTATTAATAAAAATTATAAATGTGAAACATGTGTTGAGAAAAAGTTAACAAGATCCTCATGTTAGTCGGTCTAAGAAATACCAATCTGATCTTATACATACAGAGATTTGTGACTTGAAATTTATTCAATCAATAGAAAGAAATAATATTTTATTACCTTCATTGATGATAGTATAAGATATTGTTATGTATATTTGATAAAAAGCAAAGATAAAGCTTTCAAAAAGTTTATTCTCTATAAATAAGAAATAGATAATCAACTTAATAAGAAAGTTAACGTGGTTGGAAGTGACCACTGTGATGTGTATGTATCACCTTTTGGCGAAGTTTGTTACCAAAATGGAATAATACATAAAGTAACACCACGTTACTCTCCTTCAATCAAATAGGGTAGCAGAATGTAAGAAAATTGTACATAAAAAGAAATGATGAATGCGATTTTAACCAATCTCAGTGCACCACAGAACTTGTGAGGGATACAATATTGTCTACAAATTATCTTTTAAATAAGGTACCTCGAAAAAATAAAAAAATCCATAAAAATTATGAAAATGCAGGATTCATTCTTATAGTTACTTGAAAGTACGGGGGCATTTAGCGAAGATGATGGCTCTATTACGTAAGAAAATGAAAATAGTCTAAAAATAGTAGAGTATGTATTTATTGGGTATGTAGAACATAGTAATACATATCGGTTTCTTGTGTATAAATTCAAAAACCCAAAAGTATATAAGAACACGTTAATAGAGTTTAAGGATGCATAATTTTTTGAAGATGTATGTCCATATAATCCAAGAAACGAAGGGTTGGGATAAAAATGATCTCATGAAGATCTTGAAAATGATAATCAAGATGCTCAAAAAGATGTTGACAACGAACTTCAACAAATGGGTGTAGGAAATATCAATGATTTTTCACATGAAGATGATGATGATATATAACCTAAAAGAACAAAAGAGCTAAAGTGGAAAAATATTTTCGACTATATTTTCTAGCGTATATGGTAGAGGCTAAACCCTAAAATTAAAGTGAAATTGTAAATTCAACAGAAAGTCATTTATAGAAATAAGGCATAAGGAGCGAGTTTGATTCAATATTACATAATCATACATGTGAATTAGTGGATCTTCCTCCGAGAACTAAACCATTAACTTCTAAGTGGATTTCCAAATACAAAATAAAAATAGATGGAAAAATTGATAAGTACAAGGCACATTTGGTTATAAAAGGTTATAAACAAAAGGAAAGACTTGACTAGTTTGATAAATATTCTTCTGTGTCAAGCATAACATCTATTAGAATGATACTTACAGTTGTTGCTTTACGCAATTTAGAAGTACATCAAATAGATGTGAAAACAAACTTTTTGAATAGATACCTTGAAGAAGAAATCTACATGGAACAACTTGAAGGTTATGTAGCTTCAGGTCAAGAAAGGAAAATTTACAAATTGGTGAAGTCTTTACACGGATTAAAGTAAGCGCCAAAGAAATAGCATAAGATGTCTGATAATGCCTCGTTATCAAGTGGATATCACATAAACAAGTGTGAAAAGTGCATCTACATAAAAACTACAAATGAAGGATATATTATCTTATATTCATGTGTTGATGACATACTCATTATAAGAAGCACTGAGAATATGGTCAAAAGTACTAAGAACATGTTAAATTCCAAATTTAACATGAAAGATATGGGACATGTGAATGTTATATTAGGAATTCAAGTTAAACAACCACCTAACGACTTATTGTAGGAAGCAATGCGAATAAGTCAACAACACTAAGAACATGTTAAATTTCAAATTTGAAATGAAAGATATAGGACATGTTGATGTTATATTGGGCATCCAAGTTAAAATATCACCTAACGGTCTCATACTAATGCAATCCCTTTACGTAGATCAAAAATTGGAAAAATTCAGTAAGCATATACTGTAATACTTATAACCCTTTTTCGAAATAGGATCTCCAATAGACAGGAATGAATGAGCCTTGTAGGTGAATGGTGAGCCTCAGCACTGTCTCATATCGAGTGTGGACCTCCAACACGCCCTCTTGGCTGAAACGGGTGCTGCATTGGTGAACCTATTGACATTGTATCTTTTATACTTCTCAAAACACCAGTCTACATTTCAAAATTCTGAATCTATTCTTACTCATACTTCTTTTGAACAAACATGAGAGAGAATTACAGTATATGCTTAGAGATAGAAGAAGCAAAAACATAAATTAGTCGGAAAAATTTAAGTTCGAAAATAAGTATTTATGCAAATTTCAAATTTAACCCACTAAACTTTAGATTTTACGGAATTTAGGTTTAGATAAACCTAAGATGTAAAATACATATCCAAAATCTAAATGGAGAGCTTAGGCCGCCGGATAGATACCCAACTCAATAACCACGTTGAGGTCTAACTAAAATAATAATAGTCCCTCCATTACTTTTTATAAATCTTTTCAAAATTATTTATAAAGACAAATGCATACTTAATTAAGTTATTAAAATGATTAATTTATTTCTAATTAATTTGTTTATTATCAGTTGATGGATGAATCATCATACAATAAATAAAAGCAAATTAAAAAAAGAATAAAATATACATTGAAATTATAAAAGTGATTTATGAAAAAGAAAAAAAAATTAAAAGCTCTAAAAAAATATAGAAGGGGTAATAATTATTAGAAAAGAGAAAATTTTATGGCTTCTTGAATGAATTTCGACTTTAAATTTGATTCATGTTAGCAAATTAATAATTTAAAATTCAAATTCATATAGTTACAACAAAAGAATATTTTTTTACTGAAATTAACTATAAATTCTGGATGGATTAGGGAATCGAAATCCTATCTATTATGATGGATCGACATTCGCGCTCAACTAACTGAGCTAGTCCGGCAATCCTGCAACAAAAGAACATAAAAGTTTATTAAATAAAATAAAAAAGATATTTATTACAACAAAGAGTTAAATATAAAATTAATGCATACTAATTAGTTAACAAGTTTATATTTTAGTGGAATTTAATTGACAATTTATAAATTAAGATTTGAAAA
>CAOJCR015416445.1:0-11256 GCA_948330485.1 Euphorbia neoarborescens
AAGTTTACTTTTCATAAAGCTTGTATCTTGAGACATAAACAGCATGAGATCATTACCATTACCCACTTTGGCACTGCTGCACCTTCAATGCTATCACAGTATGGTAGATATGGTTTGATGTCGAGTATTGGCTACGAGAAAAAAAGAAGATTCGTATTCGCGTAGATGCATTCAGTGTAGAATATGATCAATGGGAAAACGAGCATAAAACTTACTGTCCCGTGAACGAGATCTACACCAGAGAGAAGAACAATATTTCCTTGCACTGCTTCCACCTATAATCACACAGAATGAATATTTATAAACATGACACTAAGGGCCTGTTTGGATGGAGTTTTTGATAGGTTATTAAAGGAAGGGAGGCGAAAGGTCCGGTTAGGAAAGACTCAATTACCATGTTTGGGGAGCAAAGAAAAGATTTATAAGGATTCATAAAGGATTTGATAGAAATTACAAAATTAGCCCTTTGTTATTATAGGATAATTGTCATTATAATTTTTTGTAGGGTTATTTTTGTCTTAATAATTTTCAATCCCTTCCAACCCTCCAAATTGGTAGGTTGAAAATTTAAAAAAAAAAATTGAGTTTTTTCAACCCTTGGATACCTTTACTAACCTGTGACCCCTCAATAACCTTCTATCCAAATGAGGGTTGACTCCAACCCTTCCATTACTCACCCCTCAAAACACTCCATCCAACATTTCTCATTTCTTCAACATTTTCTTTTTCACTTTTAACTTTCAAAAAAGAAACCATTTTACATTGCATCTAATGTGGCGAAAGACATTTTAGGAAAAAAATCTCACTGGAAACATAGAAATTTCTTTATGATAGTTTGTATAGAATTATGCAACCATACTTCAAGGGTAATCTACTAGCAGTTTTTCTTTTAAATTCATAATTCATGGATTAAGTATCAGATTAACTCATCAAGTAAGGTTAAATATGTATGAATTGAAATTTTACAAATCAGTTTGGTCCACAACTTAAAACATTCTTGGTGAAATCCGTTAGTGACTCATATGCAACCATAAATAAACATGTCTCACGAAGAACTATATGAATAATGAATTAAATTGTGACAGTTTTGGATTGATTGGACCCTATATGCCAAGTTGTGGGCTAACTGGATACCCAAATATTTTCAAACCAATTTGATATGTTTGCTTAAACGGATACAAGAGAGGCCAACCTTTGCAACTGTGAGCCCAATTGGACAAGGACGATGAGGAGATCGTGTAGCGAATACTCCCATTCTACCACCTGTCAGTCTTGGTACTCTAACCTATACATTCAGCCAAGCTTTTGTCGATACGTTTGAATAAGACACAATTACAAGCGATGCAGAAAAGAATAAAAGGTAACACCGCATACCTTTGCTTTGAACTTTGATCTACTAGATGGTTGTTTCCACAACTTCTCCAAATTTGTGTTCAAGTGAAATACATATATTATCCAGCAATGCGAATACTCAGAGAGACCCTCAAGAGAAGCCTGAGGGACCCGAGATGAATCGAAGAGCAAACACGCCCTAGCAAGAGATACAAGTAGTGGCTGCCTTGGTGTTCCATTTCTGGATGCAAAAAAAGATGGTTACTCGTAAAATATCGGAAAACAGTTGAGCATGCATGTTAAAGTGTCAACAATTTCCAAAATATAAATGTATAGCAACAATGCTTCCACACAAATGAACAGAAATATGTATAGCAATTCTATCCACTTAAACTTTATATGAGTAAATATTAAGACTGCAGAGAGTCTAAACTGCAACTAGAACTATATTGATTTGATATTTGCTTTTTGGTAACTCAGACCATTTTAGTTGAAATGTAAATTTGGGATGACATCTCTTCTTTCAGGAAAGGAAGGTGAATTTTGTATGGCTTTATTAGGTAAATCTTAGCAGACCCATTACTGAACCGGGCTCTTTAATGCTACTTAGTTCAGGCTCTAAAAGACTTCTGCAGCAAAAAAAGTTAACTCTCCTTTCAAGCCCTCTATTGTTGTCTTTAACATTGGCAATCTATAGCTTCCATTGAGAGAGAAGAGTTCATCCAATAAGTCAACCATGCAGATAATTGGTAAGCATAAGAGAAAAGAACTTTACATCTTGGTAGGTTCAAACAGTACTTAAAATGTATTAGATTTAACTCTGGCTAAGAGTTTGGGATGCTAGTTCATTTCCATTGATTCTATTATAATTATAGTAGCCAACAGTCAGCAAATTGTGTGTGATCATATTTGTAAAGAGTTCAGGTGGGAGTTGCAAGGCAAGGAGTTTAGGGCTGATTTTCTCAGACTAACTTTAGGGGCTTGTAAATGAGTTCTGGGAATTCAATGGTTAAAAACACTGGGAAACATTAGTTGGAACTTCAAGACTTTGTTGATGCAATTTGAATTGGATGGTTAGTGCTGTCAGTTACGAGGAGAGAACCAAACTACTGTAAGGTTCATTTCACAACATAGCATGATGCGGCTGTTGAACTATGGGCATACAGCTTATCTTGCCCATATACAACCAGCTGCTACTCAAGAGTTGACTATGGATAGTGAGATTGTAGTTGAGCTTTTACCGCTGCTAGAAGAATTCATGACCATATTTGGGAAAGTCACAACTTTGCCACCTTCTAAAACTCATGATCACCGAATTCCTTTGATAGAAGGAGCAACTCCAGTTAATGTGAGACATTATAAACATTCAGCTATACAAAAGGATGTCATCGAAAAAATTGGTGTGGGATCTGCTGGACAATGGCACTATCAGACACAATGTGAGTCCCTACTCTTCCCCGCTGGTGTGTTGGCTGTTACAGCTGTATAATTAGAATTAGGAGAAATCATAAGGCTCAATAATAGGGATCACATTTCATTACATTTAATTTGGTTTCCATAATTGCACATTGTAAACTGTACATATATATAGGTTGTTTATCCTCAATGAACATTATCAGAAATTATTCAAACTTTGGTTTCTTCATAGTATCAGAGCCATAGGTTGCCTGTTCGTCTATTCTGGTTTATCAGGTTAACTCCTTAGCTGTCAGATTTTTGGGGTTGTGTGGGCATCCGTTTGGAGACACCCTTTTGTCTTACCACCCTGTAAGAAGAAGACGCGGTTTCGTTCATTGTTTCCCCAAAATCTGGTGACCAGAAGATAGGCGAGTGAGGCTCATGCACCACCTCCGACTAGACGCGCCTTCTCACTCGCAGGCGTGTGAGAGCGTGTGGACCAACTTCCAGCAGCAAAATTTTACTGGAGGCATCGCAATTCGATTTTCGGCATCATTGTCGAATAGGTTTGGTAATCCGGCAACTCTATCGGTGGGTGATTCGTGGACAGACAGTGTTTTTTGTAGGTTGGTTATCACTTTTGTGGTTTTGGTTTCTTTTAAGCCTCTTCTTTATTACTGTGATTGCTATGATTTGTTTACATGGGGGACACTAATGGAAAGAAAATAATTACTAAAGTTTTGGTTCCTCTAAGATTACTAATAGAAAGTTAATTCGGAGTCAAAATTATGGTCAGTGGAAGAGAATTATTCATAGGTTTGTCAATAGTACTGATTTAGAAGACCATTTGATTAGTGATCCGCCATCAAATCCTGAAGATAAAAGGAAACGGATGAAAGAAGATAAATTATTCAATCACATCCAGAATACCTTAGACCCAACTGTTGATGACATCGTGACTTATTGTGAAACTCTTAGAATTATGAAAATATTTAGAGTTTATATATGCAAGCAAAGATGATGTCTTATATTCATAACTTACTTTTCAAGCTCTATCAACCCGATCAAAAGGTTCGTTCCCTTAAATAGTACTACACTAAATTTAAGAATGTAGTTGAAGAACGATCAATACTCTCTATTGTGGCTGATGTAAATAAAATGCAAGAACAAAAAGAATTGGTGTTGGTTCAGTGTTTTTTGGCAGGGTTGGATCCTGAGAATGATGTGGCATGAACACAACTACCGATCGGTGGAGGGACCCTTCTCTTACAGAAATATATGCTCAGTTGCTTTGGGTTTCTAAGGATGAAGACATAGCTCTAGTGGATCATCTAATGACATGGTGGCATTGGCAAGTAATCAAGCTAATAAAAGTGGAAATAGTGGAAGCACTACTCATCTGCCATTATTGCGGTGAAGAGGGATATATTCGGAAGTATTGTTGGAAGCTGCGTGGTAAGCCGCTAAGACATTCGGGTCCGAATAAGCATTGGAAGTTTGCTAATGTGGCTATCCAAGAAGAAAGGTCGCAATACTCTTGACCGTCCATTATTATATCAGTTGATAAGTATGCCTGACTTACTAATCGGCAAATGTCTAGTGTCTCCAACTCTGAGCAACCCTCTTCTTCTGTAACTGTTTTGGCTAATATAGGTAATCATGCTGACTGTCTCACCACCTCGTCTCGCAGTTGGGTTATTAATTTAAGTGTTATTGATCATATGACCGATTCAAATATTCTTTCTTCTTTTATATCTTGGGTCAATTTACCACCAGCTAATTTAGCCAATGGAGCTACAGCTTCAGATTTTGGACGAGGGACAGCATATCCCATACAAACTCTACCATTATCCACTATTTTGTTGTTTATCTCAATTCCCTTTTAACTTGTTATTTGTCAGCCAACTCACGAAAAACCTATATTGATGTTATTTCTATCCTACTTATTGCCTTTTTCAGGATCTTGTAACGAAGCGGATTATTGATAAAGGGTGCTTGATAAATGGCTTGTACACACTTAAGTTAACTTCTGAACCAATATCTCAATCAATCGCATACACCAGCTCTTCCACTTTGTAACTTCACTGTCAATTTGGTCATCCTGTTCGAGTACTACAACAATTATGTCCAAGTCTTAAAAGAGAATATACTTTAGAGTGCGAAGCTTGTTAATTTGCTAAACACCATAAAGAATCTTATTTTTCTATAATAAATAAACGTGTTGAGTCTTCCTTTTATTTAGTACACGGTGATGCATGGGGTCATGTCCTGTTGTGTTTAAAACTGGTTTTCGTTATTTTGTGATATTTGTTGATAACTATTCTCGAATAACTTGGTTTTATCTTATTAAATTTCGTCTGAATTGTTTACAATATTTTGTGCCTTTCATACTGAGATTGAAACACAATTCAACAAGTCTATTTGCATTCTGATGAGTGATAATGCTAAAAAATACATTTCTACTACATTCAAATTCTCCCATCATGACATTATCCATCAAACCTATGCGTAGATACACTTCAGCAGAACGGCATAGCTAAACGAAAAAATCATCATTTATTAGAAGTTGCTCGTGCACTAATTTTTCATATAGAGGTTCCAAAACCATTTTGGGATGATGCAGCTTCCACTGCATGCTTTCTTAAAAAATCGTATGTCATCCTCAATTCGTCATGATCAAATCTCGCATTCTTTTTTTTTTTTTTTTACATCGAATGCCTTGTTTCTTCTTCTCCTTGGGTATTTGGGTGCACTTACTTTGTTGAGGACATGCGACCTGAGGTATTAAAACTTAATCCAAAATCCCTTAAATGTGTCTTTTTGGGATACTCTCGACAACAAAAGGGGTATCATTGCTACTTTCCTTCTCTAGGTTGTTATTTGGTGTTCGCATATGTTACTTTTATTGAAAACAATCGCTTCTTTGGCCCTTTTGTGTCTACTCTTGTATCTCCCATAGGTTCTTCCGATGATTTTTTTGTTTATACTGTAAGCACACAAATTTCATCTCCTTGACCCATTATTCATCATGTTTATTCCCGCCGTGTTCAAAATATAGTTGTGGCACCTCCTATTGGTTCATAAGTCACTTCTGCACCTGCTACTTAGTCTCCAGATCTTGTGCCTGCCTTTAACCCTAGCCTTGACTGACCAATTGCTATCTGAAAAGGTAAACAGACATGCACTTATCCAGTCTCAGCTTTTGTCTCTTATGATACCTTATCAATCTCTTCAAAGTCATTTGTAGCATTTTTAGATTCTATGGTTGTTTCTCAGATTGTAGCTGAAGCATTAGTTCAACCTAGATGGTTAGAGGCAACGAAAGAAGAAATGAGGGCACTTGAACACAATAACACTTGGGATCTTGTACACTTACCTCCTAATAAAACGAGTCGTTGGTTGCAAATGAGTGTTCATTATTGATGAACCTAGATGGTTCTATTGCTCGATTGAAAGTTCGTTTAGTTGGCAAAGGCATATGCTCAACTTATGGGGTAGACTACACTGAAACATTCTCTCCGATTGCTAAATTATCCTCAGTACGTCTGCTCATTTCATTGCTTGCTACATATAGTTGGGATCTTCATGTTAAGAATGCATTTTTATATGGTGACTGGTGCAAAGAGGTGTATATGGAACAACCATCCAGGTTTGTTGCTCAAGGGGAGTTTGTCAAAGTATGCAAGTTGAGAAAGTCCTTACACGGGCTGAAACAATCTCCACGTGCATGGTTTGGAAGATTCAGTTCTGTCCTTGAGTTTGGTCTTCACAGAAGTACATATGATCATTGTGTGTTCTTCAAATCATCTAAATCATGCTCTATTTTACTGGTTATGTATGTAGATGATATAGTAATTACCAAAAGCGATAAAGCAGGTATCTCAAAACTGAAAGTTTTCCTTAGTACATGCTTTCAAAAAAAGAGCCGAGGACCATTTAAGTATTTTTTGGAGATTAGGTCCTTCACAGCTAAAAAGGAATTTCTCTCACTAAAAGGAAATATTGTCTTGATTTGCTAAGTGATGTCGGTCTGATTGAGACAAAGACTTGTGAGACACCAATGATACCAAATATGAAGTTGAAAGTCGAGGATTGTAATCTACTTGAAAATCCTGAAAAGTATAAAAGAGTTGTTGGGAAATTGAATTATCTTACGATCACTCGTCCTAACATCGCATTTCCAATAAGTGTGGTAAGCCAGTTCATATCATCTCCTAGAACTTCACATTGGGATTCAGTTACTCACATTTTGAGATATCTGAAGGGAGCACCTAGACATGGAATCTTATACCAAAACCATAGTCATCACACGGTACAAGGATTCACCGACACTGATTATGCAGGTGATATTACAAATAGACACTCTACAACTGGTCACTGTGTATTTATCGGAGGTAATCTCATGTCTTGGAGAAGTAAGAAGCAGACTGTAGGGTCTCATTTAAGTGTTGGATCTGAATATAGGCTATGACACAGACCACATGCGAGTTTCAATACACCACCTACTGACAGAAATTGGATTTGTTGAAACAAAACCAATGACATTATGGTGTGACAATGAAGCGGCCATTTACATTGCCAACAATCTTGTATTTCATGAAAAAACCAAGCATATAGAAGTCGATTGTTACTTTGTTCGAGAAAAGATAGAGGATGGTACAATTACATCTAATCATGTCAGAACTGGGAGTCAACTAGCAAATGTATTCACTAAAGCTTTACCTGGCAATCGAGTCAACTATATTTGTACCAAGCTAGGCATGCTTAACATATGTGCTTCAACTTGAGGTAGAGTGTTACAACATTATAATTAGAATTAAGAGAAATCATAGGGCTCAACCATAGGAATCACATTTAATTTGGACATTGTAAATTGTATATATATAGGTTGTATATCCTCAATAAACATTATCAGATATTATTCAGAGCTTGGTTTCCAGTGAAAAAGAAAGATAATTCTTAGCTGTTGTGTATTGATTACAGAGAGCTAAATAGGAGGAAAGTCAAAGACATGTATCTGATCCCTGTCATTGAGGAACTCTTTGATGAACTATGTAGAGCGGCAATATTCTCTAAGATTGACCTTACTTCAAGTTACTGCCAAATTAGGATGTGTATCCACCTGACATTCATAACACTGTCTTTCAAACACATGAAGGCCATTATGAAATTTGTGATAATGCCCTTCGGTCGCACGAACGCACCCTCTACATTCTAAAGTTTAATGAATGAAATCTTCAAAGCATACCTCCGAAAGTTTGTATTAGTTTTCATTGATGACATCCTTATTTATAGCCCTGATATGGATTCTCACACCTAACACCTTCGAGTAGTGTTTGTTAAGCTACATGAACATCAACTATTGGCAAAAAGGGAGTGTATCTTTGGGGCTGCTAAATTGGAATATTCGGGTCACATTATACAGAAAGAAGAAGTGTCTACGACCCTAAAAAGGCTGTAGCGGTAAAGAATTGGCCACAACCAAGTAATCGCAAGCAATTGAGAGGGTTCTTAGGTCTAGCTGGTTACTATAGGAGGTTTATTAAGGGGTACAGAGTCATTAGCGAACCCGACATCGATTTTTACTCAAGGGTGGATTTCATTAGGGTATGTAAGCTATTGTTGCATTCGAGAATCATAAAACCGCCTTGATCACAACACTTGTGTTGACATTACCTTCCATGGAAAGGCAATTTGTGATAGAAACAGATGCAAGTGGAGGAGGAATTTGTGCGGTGCTCATGCAGGAAGGACATCTAGTGGCTTATGTTAGCAAGGCCTTAGCAGCAAAACACCAGGGAATGTCAGTCTATGATGAGTCGTTGGTTGTGGTATTTATAGTCAGAAAGTGGCATCATTACTAATGTTGCAGGAAGTTCCTTATTCGAACTGATCACCAGAGTTTGAAGTATTTGTTAGAACGGACAACTACTATTTAACAATAAAAATATATAGCTAAACTCTTCAACTATGACTTCGAGATCACCTATGACTTCGAGATCACCAACAAGCAGGGTAAAAAGAACGCAGCTGCACATGCGTTAGCAGAGCTAACAACACTTACTATCTCGTCTCTAGATAGCAGTTTGATGCTCGATATTGAAGCTAGTTGTCAGCGAGATGAGGAATTGCAAAAGATCACTAAGGCTTTATAAGCGGGAGAGACAAAAGGATCCTATTCATGGCAAAGGAATTTATTGAGGAAAAAAGGTGAGTTGATGATAAGCAAGGATGCAGAACTTCAAACTAGGTTGATTTAACTCATGCATGATTCTGCCAATGGGGGCCATTCAGGGGTATAAGAACCTAGTAAATGATTGAGTGTTTTGTAGGAAAGGAATGGGGAAGGATGTCTGGAATTACATTCGAGCTTGTAAGGTTTGTCAAACTTGCAGATATTCAAGCTCCTTGGTTTTCCATCCACCATAGTTAGTGATAGAGACCCCATCTTTATTAGTACATTTTAGAGGGAGCTATTTAAAGTGCAGGGGTTGAACTTGTCAGATCCGCTGCCTATCATCCTCAGACAAATGGCCAAAGAGTGGTGGCTAACCAATGTTTAGAAGGATACTTGAGGTGTATGACACAAGGTTACTCAAAAAAATGGGAGAATTGGTTAGCTCTAGTTGAATGGTGAATGGTGGTATAACACTAATTATCACAATTCAACTCAAACAATGCCTTTTGAAGCTTTGTGTGGCACAACTCCACCAATCCATTTACCATATGTCCCTAGAGATTCAAAGGTTAAATCTGTTGATCAACTCTTGAAAGATAGAGAGATGACTATGCAGGTCATGAAGTATCAACTCCAGTGACCTCAACATCGAATGAAAAAACAAGCGGCTAGCCATAGACAAGACAAAGCTTATGAGGTGGGAGATTGGGTTTATGTCAAGTTGCAACCTTAGAAACAGCACAGCTTGGCAGCAAGGGGTAACCATAAGTTGGGACCTATATTTTTTTATCCTTATTAAATTGAGGGAAGGACTAGGCCGGTAGCCTATAGGCTCAAACATCCCCCACGCAGGTGTACATCCAGTGTTTCATGTGTCTCGACTAAAGAAGAAGGCTACCCAAACTCCAGCTAATGTCGCTGACTTACCACCAGCATTCCTGTACCAGTAGGTGTGCTCAAAAGAAAAATAGTTAAGAAGGGAGGACGAGCTACTACTATGGTTCTAGTACAATTGCAGGAACAAACTCCAAAGGAGGCGACCTGGGAGTGGCTTCAGGATCTTCAACAATGATAACCAGAGTTAGACCTTCGGGCAAGGTGCTCAAGGAGAATGGACTGATATACAAGGAAGGAGGAGGAATGCAACGATATCGTTTCACCAGTCATCAATAATTAAAACGCATTTTTTTGTTAAGCGAGTTAGATAGGTTACCGTTGTGTTAGTTGTAATTCCGTCCATTTGTTGAATCAGTTTTTTTTGTTGGTGAATGCAGCTGTTGTAACGTCTATTTGAATAGCCAAAAACGGTAGAGCATGCAAAATTAACAAGAACAATTTCTCTTAGATTCTTCACCCTTCTTCTTCCCAACAACTTCGCTCCCTGTAATTCACTTCCACACGTCAAACATCAAAAGAGTTCATCCAATAAGTCTATAACTACCTCAGATCCATTATCCACATCGATGAAATGACTATATCCTTAACACATATGCTTTGGTAGAGTTTCCCAATGAAAAATTCTGCAAGATATGTAGCAGCAAATGATGTGTCACCGTAATCGGTATTGGATGCATAAAGCAGACAATTGCATGCCCGCCCAAGCGCACTTACTGAAGAAACAATGACCGGTGAACATTGGAATCACAAAATTCACAAAAACATTAAAGTTATTTCTACCCAATATATCGTCAACAAAAATCGAGTATGAAAGTGAAAACTCCATGAGGTTGACCTATTGTAAAAGAAAAAACAAACTCCTATACCAAGGCATAAACAACTCCAACTTTGGGCTCTGCAATATCAACAAACAATTCCCACAGAAAAATTCTCAGTATGTTTTGATTTTCCATCTTATTGGAAGACTTGTCAAAAGAAACTTGTTACTTTTGATTCACAACAATACAAGAACAACTTAATTAGTAAGCTAATTATTAATTATGCAATGATATAACATAATTCACTTTGATTTACCTAGTAGAGAAGCAAGACTGAACAAAACCAATAGGTGTCATTGGATAAGAAGTCTGCTCCAACAGCTCAGACTTGGATTGTGATAAAGCATCCCTCACTGCCTAATTTAAAGATAATAACGCTTAATCAGCAACAAAATCATTAACCACTGTACATTGGAGCTAAAAATGGAAGTACCTTTTGGGCTCTGATACGACCTTGTCGCTCTGCAGCACATTTTTTTAAGGTGGAATTGAGGGAATTCTCAAGCTCGTCGACCTTCAGCTTCAAAGCTTTTGTTTTCTTCCGGCAGATGTAAAAAGAAATGGCTGTGGAGGCAGAAAGCGCGGCTGTAATAGCCACAGCGATGGTGGCTGCAAACCATTTGGAATATACAC
>CAOJCR015419229.1:0-10919 GCA_948330485.1 Euphorbia neoarborescens
TAGGTCAGATATGGCTTCTACTAAATCCCGAATGGTTTATGGAGACACCGAACCGAATGTCACTGCCCGAGCTCCGAGTGACAGCGAGAGTTGCATCCGGGTGAGACTCGGGGAGATAAGTGAATCTGACCTAGAGATAGGCCTATCCCCGCGTAATCCTCCATCAAACACCATACTCGGGTCCAGCATCATCAAAGATAGAGCCTTTAAGATCAGTTATCATCCATACACATGTCATCGTGTTTTTATTTCTCTTGAATCCTCCAACCGAGCTGAATCCCTAGTTGCATGTTAATTATTTTTATCTACTTTATTTGCCTCCACAATACACATCCTTTTATTCTTTAGACATGATAAACCATTCATCCTCGTCCTTTCACAAGCTCCCTTGGGTTTGACCTCGGTTCATCCCGATTCGGTCAGGCTGGGACTTCCCGAGTATTATAATAGAGTGGGCTTGATTGCGCACCACATACCACTTGGAAGAGGAGTGAGGAAAATTATTTGCACAAAACTTACTAACATCAAGGTAGCTGAGATAAAAATAATTGCTTCAATTGGTGTTTGAAATGGACACCAATGCTATTTGAGATATCTTACGGAGTTTGCAGGTATTGAACTGGGTCAGCAACCTAGACTGTGTTTTAAGCAAGACAGGGGTTCAACCTTTGTTCGATCACTTTGAAAGTGTTGCCTTTCTATTCTGTAATCTCCATAGCTCTATGTGAAAAAACCTTGACCACTTGATATGGTCTGGTCCATCTCAACTTCAACTTAACTGGAAACAATCGAAGTCTAGAATTATATAACAAAACTTACTAGCCTGGATAAAAGGTTTTCTCCTGGATTCGTTTATCATGCCATGCTTTGGTTTTCTCTTTGTAGTTCACGGCATTCTCATAGCTGAGTAGTCTGAATTCTTCTAATTCATTGGGCTGAGCTTTTCTTCTTTCACTGCAAGCTTGCCTATCAAAATTTAAGAAAGTTAGTGCCCATAAAGCTTTGATTTCTAATTCAACCGGTAGATGACAGGATTTTTTATAAAGTAATCTAAAAGGGGATATCCTAATCAGAGTTTTATGGGCTATTCGGTAAGCCCATAGTGTGTTATCCAGCTTGCTCGACCAATCCTTCCTTGATGTGCTCACTGTCTATTCAAGAATGCGCTTGAGTTCTCTATTTGAAATATCCTCTTGCCCACAGGTCTGTGGGTGGTAGGGAGTTGTAATCTTGCGTGTGACTCCATACTTGTTTAGCAATCTTTCAAATTGGGCATTACATAAATGTGTACCTTGATAAGAAATAATGGCTCTAGGATAACCAAATCTTTTGAAAAGCTTCTTCAAGAATTTCACCATGATCCTTGCATCATTGTTTGGGCTTGAGATAGCTTCTACCCACTTACTCACATAATCTACTGCAACTAATATGTACTTATTACCATGTAAGCTTGGGAATGGTCCTATGAAGTCAATCCCCCATACATGAATGACACAGACCATGATATTCTGAAGAGGCATTGCATTCTTCACTGAAATGTTGCCCTTCCTTTGACATTTATTGCATTGAGAAACAAAAGTATATGCATCCTTGAATAGTGTTGGCCAAAAGAAGCCGTATTCTAACACTTTGCAAGCTATTCTGTTTGAATCGAAATGTCTACCAGCTTCTTGATTGTGGCATATGTGTAAGATCTACAAGGTTTCTTCTTCAGGAATGCATCTCCTTACAATCTGATCTGCAAACAACTTAAAGAGGAAAGGTTCTTCCAAAAAATAATATTTGAGGTCAGTGTAAAACTTCCTTCTCTGTTATGAAGATAAATTACTTGTCTTAATACCACAAGATAAGAAATTAACAATGTTAGCAAACCAAGGATTAGATGTTACCGACAGTAATTTTTCATCTAGAAAGGTGTCGGCAATCTTAGGTTGCTCATCAAGGTTGCTGAGTTGAATCTTGGACAAGTGATCAGCAGCAAGGTTTTTTGGACCTTTCTTGTCTTTTATCTCCAGATCAAATTCTTGCAGTAATAGGAGCCATCTGATTAATCGTGTCTTGGCATCCTTCTTTTCCAAGAGATATTTAAGGGCTGGATGATCAGTAAAAATAGTGACTTTAGATAACACAAGATAAGAACGGAACTTGTCAAAAGCATAAACTACAGCAAGTAATTCTTTCTCTGTTGTAGTGTAGTTTTGTTGTGTTTCTGTCAATGTCTTATTGGCATAATAAATTGGCTTGAAATTTTTGTCAACTCTTTTGCAAAAGTATCGCTCCAACACATACAACTCCTGCATCGCACATAAGTTCCAAAGGCAAACTCCAATTTTGCGCTGTGAGAATGGGTACATTGATGAGCTTTTCCTTGAGATTGTTGAAAGCTTTAGAGCAAGCTTCATTGAAGTTGGATGGAGTGTCTTTGTGTAGCAAAGATGTCAAAGGTTGCGCAAGCTTCTCAATAACTTCAATCTTTGCTCTGTCAACTTCTATGCCTCTGGCTGAGATTTTGTGCCTAAGAACAATTCCTTTGTTCAGCATAAAGTGACATTTCTCCAAATTAAGAATAAGATTCGTCTCTTTATATGTGATAAGAATAGATTCAAGATTGCTGAGGCAGGATTGAAAAGTCTTCCCATACACAGAAAAATCATCCATGAAGATTTCAACAGTTTTCTCTATCATATCATAGAAGATTGCCATCATACAGCGTTAGCAGGTTGCAGGAGTATTGAACAATCCAAACAGCATTCTTCTGTATGTGTACGTTCCTTAAGGACATGTAAATGTTGTCTTGTCTTGATCTTAAGGATTAGAATCTGGTTATACCCTGAGTATCCATCAAGAAAAAAGTAGAACTCATATCCAGCAAGTCATTCTAACATCTTATCAATAAATGGAAAGGGAAAGTGATCTTTTCTGGTTGCATCACTGAGCTTGCAGTAGTCAATGCAAACTCGCCATCCAGTGACTATTCTTGTCGAGATCAATTCATTATTTTCATTCCGAATAACTGTAGTTCCTCCCTTCTTAGGTACGACTTGGACTGGACTTGTCCATGTAGAATCAGAAATTGGGTAGATAATCCCAAGAATCTTAATGACTTCCTTCTTGACAACCTCCTTAACATTTGGGTTCAATCCTCTTTGAGGTTGCAACACTGGCTTATGCTCCTCTTCTATATGAATTCTATGAACGCAAATTGATGGACTAATGCCTTTGATATCTGAAATAGACCAGGCTAAAGCTTCTTTGTTTTGCCTTAACACATAGATTAACTGAGCTTTTTGTTCTTAGGTGAGCTTCGATGATGTGATTACTGGATGCTTATTAGGTGGATCGAGAAATGCATATTCAAGATGGTATGGCAACGTTTTCAACTTCAAAATTTGGGGTTCTTTGGAATAGGATTTTTCAAAGATTGCTGGTGTTTGATCAAGGGGATTGTGTTTGATCAAGGGGCTCCATAATCTGCCTACTTCCAGAGATTGCAGGACAACCTGTTTTCACTTCTACTTCTTTAGCTACAAAATCTTCTCCCTAATCAAATTCTATTTCATCACACTCCTGCATGAAATATGGGTTCAAATGAAGATCTGTTGCATCTATAAAATAGCATGTATCATCACTAACTATTGGATATTTCATGACCACATTCATTTTAAAGACAACTTCTTCATCATGAATCTTTAGAATCAATGTTCCATTATATACATCAATTAAAGCTTTACCCGTTGCTAAGAAAGGTCTGCCTAGTATGATAGGTACATGCAAATCTTCATCCATATCCATGACTACAAAATCTATAGGTAAAATTATTTTCCAACCTTAAACAAAGCATCTTTAATAATTACCCTAGGATACCTAACTGTTCAATCAGTAAGCTGTATTGAAACCCTAGTAGGTGTAGGTTCTCCTAATCCTAGTTGTTTGTAAATGCAATATGGCATGAGATTAATTGATGCACCAAGATCACATAGAGCATTTTCAATATTCAGATTTCCTATTAAGAAGGGAATATAAAAACTCCCTGGATCATTAAGCTTTGTGGGAAGAGGTAGCTTCGCTTTTAAGATTGATGAGCAATCTCGATTTAGCTGAACCATTGCATCTCCCTCCAATTTCTTCTTGTTTGCAAGAAATTCCTTTAAAAACTTTACGTACATGGGCATCTGTGAAAGAGCTTCTGAAAAAGGAATATTAATGTAAAGCTTCTTAAAAACATCAAGAAATTTTTCAAATTGCTTAGCTGTTTCATGTTGTTTAGATCTCAAGGGATAAGGAATTCTTGGTTGATATTCAGTTAAAGTTTTGTCCTTTTATGAATCCGGAATAGGCCACTGTACATCTGGCTGAGCAATTTCTTGAGGTTGCTTTGCTTTCTCTGAGCTCTGAGGTTGCTGACTACTCTCATTTACCTGAAGTTGCTGAGCATCTACATTTTGAGGTTGCGTACCTGGGCTCTAATTACCTGCATCACTTTCAACATGAACCACTGGTTTAGAGAACTCATAAGTCTTACCACTTCGTAGTGTTACTGCTTTGCAGTCTTCTCTTGGATTAGTCTCCGTATTGCTGGGTAATGCTCCTTTGTTCTTTGGTGTGATTGTGTTTGCTACTTGATGAAGTTGAGTTTCCAAATTCTTCATATGTGTCTGGCTCTGCTTTATAAACTGGGTCATCATCTCTTTCATTTCATCAAGCGCTGATTTTCTCTACTGGTATGGTGGACTGGGCTGTGACATGTTCTGAGGTTTGCTGAGGCTGTTGGAAATTGCCTTGATTCTACTGATAAGGTTACTGAGCAGACTTTCCTTATTGCTGATTCCATGAAACGTTGGTGTGGTTCCTCCATCCTTGATTATAAGTGTTAGAAAAAGGGTTATTAGCACGAGGATGGTTACCTACAAAATCACATTGCTCTTGTGTAAGGTTGGCATTACAATCAATGTTTCTGTGATTTCCTCCACAGAAATCGCAAGTATTCTGAGGATTCGAGACTGTTATACATTGGCCCTTGCAAGTTGCTTTAAAACCATATCCATTTTCTCAGATAACTTTTCCATTGCCTCTAATTCTGCTGGTTTAACACGATCTGTACTGATAGAGTGTCATTTATAGCGTGTGTTCACTACTCTTTCAATCAAGTCATACAATTCCTCCAGCGCAAGCTCTTCTGAATCTCCATTAGCAACTGACTCGATATAAATCTTGTTAGCATTGGTCAGGCTGTTGTAAAAATTATGGATTTGCATCCACATGGGAATGCTATGATTAGGAACTTTCCTCAAGAGATCTTTGTATCTTTCCTATGCTTCTAATAAAGACTCATCAGGTTTTTGACAAAAGTGAGTAACCTCATTCCGCAACTTGATAGCTTGCCTTGGTGGGAAATACTTAGTAAGAAAAAATGTCACCATTTTATCCCAAGTTGTAACAGAACCTAGTTGCAAATTTTTGAGCCAGCTTTTTGCTTTATCCCTTAATTAAAAAGGGAAAAGTTTGAGTCGAATTGCATTATTTGAGACTGCTCTATTGGTTCTAAAAGTGTTACACATGGTGAAAAATCTTGAATGTGAGCATTGGGATCTTCTCCAGGCAATCCTCCAAATTGGACAGCAGCCTGAAGTATGTGAATCATGTAGGCTTTGATCTCAAATATATTATATCCTTCATCAGGTATCACTATGACAAAGAGTGTCCCTCGGTGATGGGTCTAGTATATTCTTTCAATCTTGGCCTTTGGTCCACATTCTCGCCACCGAATGGTAGTGGTTGAAAAGGTGGTGGGTTTAGTCCATCCATTCTCTGTCTTCATCGAGCTTACCTTGGTGCACTTCTTCTCCTCCTACAAGTTCGTTCAATCTCGGGATCCAATGGAACAACAGGTTCATCAGTTCTTAGCATACAACAAAACCTTCAGATTTCAAAAAACTCCTGAAACAAAACACACAAAGGTATCAAACCAAACAGATTAACAATAACTTCACAATATTCAGCTCGTACTCCTCGGCAACGGTGCCAAAAACTTGTTCGCCTTAAAATGGTCTACTAGCAAGTGAACTAGTTTGTTTTGTAGTATATAGGTGAGCCAACTGTCGTATTCCACAGGGAGTAGGGAAATTTCGTGAATTTCTTATGAAATCTGTGAGACTTAATTAGTTATCGAATATTTGAAGAGTAATAATAATAAATAAAGACTAAGTGTAAATCATAAAACTAGACATTGCTGAGAAACTAGAAAAAAATAATAACAATTGGAAAAATACAAGCTTTTGCTAACACAACCTTGCCAGATCATGGTTACTTTTCCAAGCTAAAGACTGCAAATAAAGGAAAATTGATGTCCAAGGTTTCTTGCCTTCTAGTACCTAGAATTATCGTTAGACCTCGCCTAGAATTTTGAGATCTAAACTCAGACTGGTGTTACGTCTCACTAAGTCTTCACTCAAGCATTAAGGACAACAAGCATTTTACCAAAATAAAAACCCCTTGACACAGTCTCTAACTCACTTGGTCTGTCTGAATAAAGAGTGCGTCTGTGAAAGATAGTTCCATACTCTTAAATCTCTGTTAAGTCTCAATAAGAATACTAAATATACAAGAGGGATCCTACTCTCTTACAAAACATTCTTTTCTCTCCACGCAACGTAATTTTCACTCGACTGCAACCTCATTCAGAAACCTCATCCAGAACTAACAGGCATGTTAGCTCAGCTTGAAGGAAGACTACTCACTAATAAACATAATTAACATAAAATACTTAAAAGAAAAATAACACATAATTAAAATTGAAAACTTAATTATATTAAAGAGACAAAGCAGTTCCTACTACTGCTTGAACAATCATTCAAAAATGCTCAATTTCCCCCAACAAGAACATATTTATAGAGTTAGGGAAAGGTAAACCAAAGAGGAATTCTAAACTAAAAAGGAAAGTGATGTGGCACTAATCAAGGCACACAAAATAAAAACCTAGTGTAAAATTGTATCTCAACGATACAAAATATTAATTTGTAAACAGAATAAGATTAGGAAAGATGTTCCTATCTTCTCCTAAAAATCAGGCTTCCTTTAATTACATCAGATCTTCGCTTATCTTCTTCTAAAAATTAGGGATTTGTCTCTATCTTCTTTTCTTCTTCGCTTTACAACCTCTGCTTCTGCTTATAAGATTGCAGAATCTCTCTGCTCTCTCATCAACATCGCAACCTGCACAAAATAACACTTATAATCTTTGTTTTTCTGATTTCTTTCATTAATTTATACCTTTTCTTGATTGATTTATTATTGATTGTAATTGTATAAAATACTCTTATCAATAGTTATAAGAATAATTCACACAATAGCATGACAAAAGTAAGAAAATAAAAAATAGAAAAGCTTATCAAGAAAGAAGCAGTAGGAATATAGTTGAACATGCCCACATAAGGGAAAAGCTCAACCTAAACAAAGGCTATATAATCCTTACATGTAATAGCAGTAGTGTAGCCACCCTCAAAGATATCTGGGAGTTCATCAGCTAGAATGAAAGCTATCCTAAACATGAATATGGGAAGTAGGGGAGGAATCATTCTCTCGAGGGGAACCCCATGGTAGCTACCCTATCACCTAGGTACCATTTAGCAACTGGAAGCACTCTATAATGAATATCTAACCCATGAAACATTTGGTTTAATCCATGGATATGCACTCAACACCTTACTGACCTAAAGCGGAATTGAACCCCTAAACACAATATATAGCATCAATATACAAAGTATATTCTAAACTAAAATTAAATTAGGCTTAATATTAATGAGTTATCTAAAATTAATGAAGGAAAATCATCTTTATAATTGATCCATCGACATTGATAGCTTGCTCTACATATTGGTCTATGAGATGGTTCAGGCTAAAATTGAATAGAAGATGGGGAAGTCGCCAAATCTTGAAAAAGTGGATGAATGTAGAAGTCTATGCTCCATATCCCTTACCTAAACATATACATAAGGGGCTAACATTAACACACAAATACATTAAGAGTGATATGCCAAACAAAAGCAAATAAGGAAAAGATTTTACCTGCAACAGGATATAAGGAAAGAGAAGCTTTTTGCATTTGCTCTAATCATATTGGTTAAGGATAAAGTACTAATGGGCTAATCTGGATCTCCTGTGGTTAACAGCCTACAAGTCAATCATGCTCAATAAGATAACTCATTTTAACTAGCTCTTGCTTCTAGGATATAATTCCTTAATTAAGGCAAAGAGTAAAAAAAGATCAAGTGATTCTCTGAGACTTATGGGTAGTGAAATATCCTCGTATAATCCGATAAACTAAGAATTTCATAAGATCATCACACTATATTTCAAGGTGTAAGCAAGATAGCCAAGCAATGTAGAAGTAATTATAGAATTAAAGGTCCCTCTATTTTAGGTGCAGTTGAAAAAAATTGGGGTACAACCAAGAGCTAGCCTTATCAAAGTGGTAAGTTGACTGTGGTGATCATGAATTCTCTAGTAGGGAAGTGCAATGTGAGCATCATATCACCATATCTCTCAATAAAAGAAATAGTGGTAGATGGGTGATGCGTGCCGAATGTAGTATTAAAAACTAATGCTCTAATCACTTAACTAAAGGTAGTGTACCTTGTCATTCTCAAATAATTAAAATCTGGTCTATAAGTCCAGGAATCAATCACATAGGGAAATACCCTACAACCACCAAAGTAATTGCGTTCTTATCCTGTTTAAGAGATAATAATAAAGTGATAGGTGAAAATAACATTAAATTAAACTACCTAATGATCCACTTCCAATCTTGATTTATAATGATTTGAATTTTACAATCAAGGCAATTTACTTGATCCATGAATAAAAATGGGGATGATTCTACTAAACCAATTACACAAATGAATCTAAGTCAATTATTAAAACATAATTATCCTTGCTAAGTGACGTGAATTAGCATATCTGGGTTCTTTATGCTTCCTAGTCGATTTCCTTTGTTTAGAGGCGGTCTAGCTCCAAAGAACAAAAAATAAGAGCATGTATATTCAATGGAATTGTCAGTTCCAATATTTACCTAGGGTTTAATCCAGGTAAGACTACGAATACAAACTCGGTGAATTGAGAACCATATGATACCAATCCAATTACAGAATAAATAAATAGAGAATTAACGATGAACATTCAAAACCAATAAGCTTAACCAACAGAATAGATATGGATAGATGTAATGAATAAAATCAACAAAGTTAGCATGTAGACTCACAACTAGTTAATCAAACAAAAAGAATAAGAAAGCAAAATTATTCCCTTTCATCGATCAACCAGATTCTAGCAGTATAAAATTGCTGAAGGTGAACCTCTGTAAAAAACACATTCCCAAAAGATCGCTGATACGCGTGCAAAGTATGCACATTAAGTATACTAAGAAGGTATATATCATGTATATTTTGTGTTGCTTAATGTTTGTTTATTTGTCGTTTTTGTAGAAAATAATTCTTTGCAAGGTTAAGGACTCAATACATTGAGAAAGACATCTCAAGATGAATGGAGAATATTCATGACAAATGGGACAAGAAATGGATAAGCAGATAAAGGAGCAAAAAATAAGGAAGATTGGATAGGAATCTGTCGCAATCGCAACCCTAGTCATCGCGATTACGACCAAGGCTCAAACTGTAATAAAAGGTTTGCGACCTCCTCTTTAACAATCGTGACCTGTTCGAAATTCAGACCGTTTGGAACAATGGTCTGCATGAAAATGTCGTTATTCTCCCTCCTGTTTCCCTCTAAATTGACCCTTATCCACCCTAAACCAATCCTAACACGTCCTAATCACTTTAAAACTAACCAAATACATTTATAAACACCTTAAAGCTCTATAGATACCAATCAAAATCATTATTTTAGGGAGATTTAGACTTACTATACAATGGAGAGAAAGAGTCATTTTTATTCATCACTGCAGGAGGAAGATGCAAGCAAGCTACATCCTAATTGGATTGTGTGCTTTCTCTACGAATAAAGGACGCAATCTCTAAAATGTATGCATTCTTTCCCGTAAATTTTTGTAAGCATGATTGCATGTGTATTTAGAAGAGAAGTTAATCATACCCTTTAGGATGTTTGTTTGCAAGTCTAATGCAAAGGTTCCTTGGTCTGACAAACTAGGGTAGGCATATGAGAAGATTGACAACCTTTGATTATGTTTGATTATGTATGATCTTTGTATTATAGAGTTCTTCATTCAAGTTTCTCTAAACATTTTGTATGTATTGTACATGTTGGATTTATATGAATGGAATAATGAATTTTTTACTTTCAATTCTTATTTCAATACAATGCATGTGGCATGAGTTAATAATACCTTATTATATGTGAATTCAGAAGTTGTTCTGGAGTCTTGTTGAAAGATAATACACTAGAAATGTGCATGTGTACTTAAATATGGGTTTGTAATCTATGTTTCGGCTCATTGTAATAGTCAAAAGATTCAACAAAATATAGAAGACATAATCGATATGAGCCAGGTAGAGTTAATCATACCGATTCTGGTAGTTTTCATTGAAATAATCAAAGAATGAATAATCTATCCATGCATGCCAATTTAGGGTTAAGTTCTTAAGATCATGAGAAATACTAACTTAAACAACACTGTTCTAAATATACTGTGATTCATGTTTGCTAAAATGTCATCTTCATTAGATTTAAGTTTTTGTAGAATAATAAAAAAACTATTCAAATTATGATTACCATAGACAAAATTAATAAACACGATAACCCGCTGACACTTTTCCTCATGGGATCGATACTCGAACTTAAAAATCTGTTTTATACTACTTGTGTGATCCGTATACTTGTGGTAATATATGAACCAATACATACCTAGTACAAAATTTGCACCAAGTTATTGGCGCCGTTGCTAAGGA
>CAOJCR015425178.1:0-12698 GCA_948330485.1 Euphorbia neoarborescens
AATGAGAACTTACATTCTGAAATTGCCTTTTCCACAAATGCTAAGAAAAGAAAAACTGGATCAGAAGTATTCCAAATTCCTTGAAGCATTTAAGAAAGTTGAATTTAATTTACCGTTGATAGTGGCATTACAAGAAATGCCTGCTTACACCAAATTTTTTGAGGAATTGCTTGCAGGGAAAAGGAAACTAGGAGCAAATGAAGTGATGGCGCTTACGGAAGAATGTTCGACAATTGTGAGCAACAAGCTTCCGCCCAAATTGAAGGACAGGGGGAGCTTTACAATCCCATGTCAGATGGGGAATCTTACAATTGCAAACGCCCTATGTGACTTAAGAGCCAGTATTAATCTGATACCCCTCTCGATATTTTAGAAGCTTAGATTAGGCGAGCTGAAGCCTACCAATATGACTCTACAGTTGACAGACTGTTCCATTATGAGACCACAAGGAGTTGTGGAAGATGTGCTGGTAAAGGTAGATAAATTTATATTTCCAGCTGATTTTGTGGTACTTGACATGGAAAAGGAGAATGTAGTCTCGATTCTTCTTGGGCGGCCATTTTTTGCTACTGGTCGGGCTTTGATAGATTTCCAGGAAGGTAAGTTAATTCTGCTAATGCAGAATGAAGAGGTAACCTTTAATGTTTATGATTCGATGAAATATCCATTATATAAGGAGAATTGTAATTACATTACTGCATCTAAACTTACTGATATGTGTGTTTGTGAGAATCTTTGTAGTGAACAGGATAGTATTTTTTAGGACGACCAGGAGATTGAAATCGAGAAAAAGGAGGAGGAAGGAGAGGACGCTAACTGTAATTGTATAGTAGGTATGTTTGACAAGTTGGATCGAGAGGTCAAACCGGTCCCTAAGTCATCCTTGGAGGAACCACCGTCTTTGGAATTTAAGCAACTGCCCGATAACTTAAAGTATACATTTCTTAAACCCCCTAGAGATTTAACTGTCGTTATTTCTTCTTTGTTGACAGGTGAGCAGGAAAGGGAGTTAGTTGAGGTACTGTAGAAACATAAGGGAGTGTTTGGGTGGACAATTCATGACATAAAGGGGATAATTCCAGCTTTTTGCACACACCGTATCTACTTGGAGGAAGAAATCGATCAATGTGTGCAACCTCAAATGCGGCTGAACCCCAATATAAAGGAAGTTGTAAAGGAGGAGATAATAAAGCTACTAGATGCAGGTATTATCTTTCCTATTTTTGATAGTCAATGGGTAAGTCCAGTTCATTTTGTTCTGAAAAAGGGTGGTAGTACTGTAATAAAGAATGAAAAAGGGGAGTTAGTTCCCACAAGAACGGTAACCGGGTGGCGTATGTGTATTGATTGTAGAAAGCTGAATAACACCATCCATAAAGACCATTTCCCATTACCGTTTATCGATCAAATATTAGAGAGGATGGTCGGGCATAGTTATTTTTGTATGTTAGATGGGCTATCCGGATATATGCAAATCCCTGTGGACCCTCTTGACCAAGAGAAGACCACATTTACTTATCCATACGTGACGTTTGCATATAGGCAGATGCCTTTTGGATTGTGTAATGCCCCGGCCACCTTCCAGAGATGCATGCTAGCCATTTTTTCTGATATGATTGAGGATTTTCTGGAAGTATTTATGGACAATTTTTCTGTTGTTGGTAGCTCGTTGAATCTTGTTTGCATAATCTTGACCGTGTGCTCCAAAGTTATGAGGACACTAATCTCGCTTTGATTTGGGAAAAATGTTTGTTTATTGTTAGGGATTGCATTGTGCTTGGACATAGGATATCGAGAAAGGGAATCGAGGTCGATCCGTCCAAGATTGAGGTAATTTTAAAATTTCCTCCACCCACTTCGGTTAAGTTAGTAAGGAGTTTCTTAGGACACGCGGGTTTCTATCGAAGGTTCATTAAGGACTTCTCAAAGATAGCGAAACCGATGACTGAGTTACTCAGAAAGAAGTTTCTTTTGATTTTGATGATGAGTGTTTACATGCTTTTAACACGTTGAAAAAGAAACTTATTGATGCACCGATAATGGTTAGCCCTGATTGGAATATCCCATTCGAACTTATGTGTGATGCGAGTAACATGGCAGTAGACACATGTTTGGGGCAGCGAGTTGATAATATTTTTCACCCTATATATTATGCTAGTAAAACTTTGTATGGGGCGCAGCTTGACTATTCTGTGATTGAAAAGGATCTTCTAGCGGTAGTCTTCGCTTTTGATAAATTCAGGTCATATTTGGTTTTGTCTAAAGTCATAGTCTACACTGACCATACTGCTCTTAAGTATTTATTGTCCAAGCAGGATGCTAAGCCCAGGTTGATTCGCTGGATATTGCTGTTACAAGAATTCGTCGTGGAGATCAAGGATAAGAAAGGTGTGGAAAACATGGTAGCAGACCACTTATCTCGGTTACCCAGAAGAGAAGCTGAGGAGGAAGATGCTGTAGACATCCAAGACACATTCTCGGATGAGCAACTGTTTCTGGTAAATTCTGTCCTGCGGTTCGCTGATTTCGTGAACTACCTCGCTGGTAATATTCTTCCATATGACCTTACATACAATGAGCGTAAGAAATTTTTTAGTGATATTAAGTCTTATTTTTGGGATGAGCCCTGTCTGTTTAAATATTGCGCTGATGGTATAATTAGGCGATGTGTGTCGGAGTCAGAAGTACCAGGTATAATTGGAATGTATCATGATAGGGAAGCTGGAGGCCACTTTGGCCCAGAAAGAAGACTAGGGAAAGTGCTGTCTAGTGGTTTTTATTGGCCTACAATGAAAGCTAATGTCATAAATTATATTAGGTCGTGTGACACGTGTCAAAAGTTGGGGAATTTGTCCAAGATGCATGAAATGCCCCAGAAAGGCATTCTAGAATGTGAACTCTTTGATGTCTGGGGTATCGATTTCATGGGCCCATTCCCCAAGTCGGGTAATAATCAATACATTCTAGTGGCTGTTGACTATGTATCGAAATGGGTCGAAGCGCTGGCATTGCCTACCAATGACGCAGGTGTGGTGACGAAATTTTTAGTTAAGAATATCCTAACCTGGTTTGGAACCCCGAGAGCTATTATCAGTGATGGGGGGTTCCCACTTTTGCAACCGATAATCTAGCGCACTCTTGCAGAGGTACGGGGTCACATATAAAGTGGCAACTCCATATCACCCTCAAACCAGTGGACAGGTTGAGGTGTCTAACAGGGAGCTTAAGAGGATTTTAGAAAAGACGGTAAGTGCATCCCGTAAGGATTAGAGTTTAAAATTGGATGATGCACTGTGGGCTTATAGGACAGCCTATAAGACTCTTATAGGAATGTCCCCCTACCATCTCGTGTTTGGGAAACCGTGTCATTTTCCAATCGAGTTAGAACATAAAGCATATTAGGCGTTGAAATTTCTAAACTTTGATATGCAGGCTGCAAGTGAGCTTTGTTGTCGACAAATGTTGGAATTGGAAGAACTTCAGTTGAATTCCCATGCAAATGCAAAATTGAACAAGGAACAGACAAAGCTGTGGCATGATAGGCATCTGATTGAGAAAGGTTTTAGCCCTGGTGAATCAGTTTTACTTTACAACTCACGGCTAAAGCTTTTCCCGGGTAAGTTAAAGAGTAGGTGGACTGGCCCGTTCAAGGTACACAGAGTTTATCCTTTGGGAATGGTAGAGATAGAGACACCCAAAGGAATACAGAAGGTGAACGGGTATCGCCTCAAAGAATACTTCCATGGAAAGCCAAGAGAAGAACGGGAAGTATTTCTTCTCCAGGATGTATAAAGTGCTAGCAAGAAGATAGTCGAGCTGTTCTGACTCTAAACACAGAATTTGTATTCTATTTTTGGAACAATTTTTGTTTTTTGTTTGAACTCGTAGTGTTAGGTTCCTTTCTTTTTGTTTTCTTCCTTTTCGTATGCATTTTGTTTTTATAAGTTTCAGGTAAGATGTCATGGCACACGGATCAAGGTTCGGTGAGAGCAATGTACGGAGGAAACGTAAAAAGGGAGAAATTCATTCCTAATGATACAAGGAGGTAAGTATGGTGGTAATAACTGAATTTATACCCTGCATGACGTGACTATGTATTGGTCACGACATGACAGGCTTAATCGGGAGAAAATTTGAGGGATTCTATGCAACTGAGAAAATTAGCCTGTCACGATGTGACTATGTGTTAGACGCGTCGTGACAGGCTTAATGAGGGGAATTTACAGACTTCGTCGGACTTGAACAAATTTTTACCTGTCACATCATGACGATATATTTGACACGATGTGATTGGCCAAGTTTTTTTAAACTTCCATCTTAAGTAGTCAGGGCGTGTCACAAAAGTGTCACGCCGTGACCACTGTAAATCGCAGGCTCCTGTTTAAATTCTTCAAAAATCCCTAACTCCCTCACATTTTCCCCAAATCTTTTCGAAGAACTCTAGTTGTTCTCTCCGTAAATGCCCCCTTCTCCCTTTATTCCTACCCAAAATTGACTTCCAATCTGTCTTCCCCAAGCAAAATCGTGATGCCTAGGATGAAACTTGCTCAAGAAAGGGCCAAGGTACCCTAAGGATTCCTCCTCCACCATTGCAAGCGGAACACCCAATTGTCCCACCTTAGACTAAGATTTCAGCCAGGCTTTAATGTCCCTTCGCACTCCACACTGAGGAAGAAGGTAAGAGGTTCCAAACTCTTTCCATTTTAAAGATCATGCTATTCAAATTTGTTAAATTTAGTAGTAAAGAGTCTGCAATTAAGATTGAGGTTATGAACATTATAGATAGGGCTGATTGGGGGGTGTTTTATCGCACTAACAAGTAGGTTTTTCGAGACTTAGTGTTAGAATTTTACACGACACTATCAACCACGATTGATGAAGTGTCACTTGCGAAGATAGTGCACTTTAGACTAGAGGGCCAGGCGCATTCACTGAATAGTACACAAATGGCCTAAATTCTAGGTATTCATAAGGGTACTTTTGCTTGGCCGGAGGGCTACGATGCTTGCTTGGCCTGGAATATGTTGTATGTGGGGCCATATGATATCAAAAATTTGAAATCTTCAAAAATAAAGTGCCCTGCACTATTTCATATGCATAAAATGATTTGCCATAACTTTAGGGGTAAATACGAATCAAACAAAATTAACGAGGCCGAGTTGCTCATCCTCATACGCCTCCACGAACATAAATTAATTGATATGGGCCAATATTTGGTGGAAGTTTTCCACTTATTGGCCCACAAAAAACTCACCGGCACTTGGGATCGGGGCATGTAATAACTACGATTACCCATAGACTTTTTGGCCCCAATCCACATCCCACCTCCCACAGATCGAAGCCGAAGGGATACGATTGGCAGGTTTTCAACAAGGGATGCCGGCTTCATCCTTACCTGCTGAGCCTAGTTGGCGTTCTTTGGGTAAGCATCCCATTGTGGGTGAGGACCCCGAGGACGAAGACTTTATAATGGATTAAGAGGAGGTCGAGGACACAGAGGAGGATGAGGCAGAGTATGGCTCATTCGAGTACAATAAGCGGATTGAGGTCAAGATTGGTAGCCTCACGAAGCAGATCAACCGTGTGGTGGTCAATCAATTACAGCTGCAGTAGGATTGGAGTGCTTGGCAAGAGAGAGATGCAGAGTGGAAGGCAAATATGGCTTCCCAGATGCAGCAGCTGAGAGAGACGGTTTGCAGGCCCGATTCATAAGGTACACCTATCTTTTCTCTGCTTGGAACACTTACTTCCACTGCACTTTCGGGAGTAAGTGCGATTCTAAGTTGGGGGTGGAAAGGTATTTCTGACCTTTTGTACTTTATTTTGTTTTGTTTTTTAGTTTTGTTCTTGATTTTTAGTTGTATGTTGATTCTGGTGTTTGTGTGATTGTGATGCATATGTATATAAGTGTTGGCATGTGGTTTTTGCATTATATATGTGTTTATTGCCATGTGTTGAGAGATCTGGTTGGGCTATCCCTGAAGTTAGGCTTATGTGCTTGAATTGATGGTAGGTAATTGGATTTTTTGGATTATAATATGCATGAATAGCCTGTTTGATGCCAAGGCGCTGGCCCTTGAGCTTTGTTTTAGTCGTTTGATGGGAAATATGATTTGTATGTAGTGGTTCGACATTCGGACCATATTTTTAGGGTTTAACTTGTGATAGTGGACTGGAATAATGGATGGATGATATAACCACACCCTTATACATATATCTTTGCTTGAGTGACCATTATCTTTGTGCCTTAAGAGACCAATTCACATCGGTCTTCATTTTTTATTGGTGAGGCAATCATGAATACATGCACTAGATCATGGAACCTAACATGTGTCTTGCACTTGGCATTGAAACAGGACTTAGTATGTGGAGACCCTTAGGTGTAACCACACGTGCACACACTCGTCACTTCTTTGTATATATTAACCGTTTTGAACCTAACCTCAACTATCCCGTAGAACACTTAATTTGAGCTTGAACCTTTTCTTTCAGGAACCACATTACAAGGCAACACGCCTTAAAGATTCAAGCCAAATCCTGTCACTTTGATTTTCTTTTCACCATCCTTCCCTTAATTCTAAGTTCAAAATTTGTTATCAAACTTCACTTTTCTATTTTGGGTTGTTCTTTAAGGAATTAAGACTTGAGTCGTTCCTTCGTTTTTGTATTGTTTAAAAAAAAGGGAGAGAAAAAGAAAAGAGGATATATGTGTTTATTATTTTGTATGAATAAGTTAGCAACTTCTCTTTGTTGTTCGGATGGGTTCCTAGTAATGAATTAATTGCTTTTCGAGATTTTCAATCATCAAATGAAACACATTTCTTGATCTCGAATGTATAATGGAATTTCCATCCATGCTTACTTCTTTCTTATCTTCTTAAATTCGAAATTCTCCATTTCTTGTTTTCAAATTTGGGTTAGTTTGTACATATATGTTGGGTTTTTGTCTACCCTTTCTTTTCTATTGCATCATTCATATACAGTTGCTAATAGGGGAATATCCGATCGACTCATGTTATCTTTGTTTTATGCTCATGAATAACCAATTTTCGCTCTAAACTTTGATTGAGGGGTCGTAAGACCTAAACTGACTGTTAACATACCTTACCCATAGCCTCTAACATTACAAGCTATAAAGGTTCTCTAATTTTTTCCTCTTTACCAATAACCATGTTAGGAATACCATTTGTTCGCCATGTGATGTGCATATGTGTGATTGCATGAGTGCTTTCTTTGAATTTATAAGTCATGAGAGTGAATTTGAGCAAAAACTGGTGAGGATTAAGTATGGTTATATGAATCCAAAATGTTCCTTTTCGTTTAAGAATTTTAGACCTGAAAGTGTGTGTTTTGTAAGAGTCATCGTCTGTATGCTTTTTGTATGACTTTGATGACTCTGATGCGCGTTTGGGGGCTGGTTAATTAGTGCGGTTAAACTCATGCTGAGTTTTCTGGCGGAAGTGTCTATTATGGTTCTGAATTTTTTGTTATTTGCTTGAGGACAAGCAAAGTCTTAAGTAGGGGGTAGTTGATAATGTCGGTTTCGACCTTATATTCTTGGCTTTATTTCTTAACATTCGGTGATATTTATGCAGTTTCTGTGTATGTTTGTCTGTGTTTTAGGTTTTCTGCTTGTGTTTCGTTCTTTTGGTTTTTGTTTGTTACTTTTCTTAGTTTTTAAGAGATTTATTGTATATAGCATAGCTCGAGTTTGAAGCCTCCGTATTTCGTGGATTTATGCATGCTCGTATATTGGTGCTTTTTAAGTGTTTGTTTATGTCTAAGACAGGTGCATAGGGTGAAAGTGTTGAAACGGATGCAGCGGCGTGAAGAAATGAGGAAGGGTTGGAAATATGGTTGTCACATCGTGTGCAACTGTTGTTCACGACGTGACAAGCCAGAAACCAAAAGAGGACAGACAGCTGAAGAATTTGGGAAAGAAATGCGGGTCACGTCATGTGAAGAGGATGGTCACGACGTGACAGTTCAAAATCCATAAAGAAACAGAGAATGCAAGAAATGGGAGCAAGATTGTTGGTCATGACGTGACAGAAACATGGTCCCGTTGTGACCCATTTAAATCATAGATAGTTTTGTACAAACTAGTCACGACGTGTCAGCATAAGTGATACGGTGTGACCCCTTTATTTCGATAGGATCAGATTGTAACCCTAGGTTTTGATTGTTTTGGGTTTAGAAACATATAAATACTCTTTTGTTCTGTAGTTTTAGGGATCTTTTCGATAACTCCAGACTCTCAAAAAGCCGTATAACTCCCCGACGAGTGTATAACTCCCCAAGAGGTTTTGTAAGATGATTTATTATTTTTTTATAGAATTGTTTATGGTCTGATTTTCCCATTTGCGATTGTTCAACGACTTATTAGATTTCCTATAACGTACACTTTTATTACAAGGTTAATTTTGAAAAAGATTTACTTTCGATTGGGATTAGGGTTTCTTAGTTTCGATTGCATGTTAGATTTGGGCCTCGTCACCCCCCTTGGATAATTTTATGTCATTAACTCTTTTCCATCGCTTTGTGTGAGATTATAACCGATCGTTAGGGTTGCTTTTCTATACAAGTTGATTTTGTGTTTGTGATTGGAAGTATAGTCTCGTGAGACCCGAATCAATTAGCTAGATTCATATATTTGGCCCTACCTTGACTAAACCCTTAGAAATCTCAGAATTGACAACTCCGGGAAACTTACGGGTCATTAGTTTCTGAGTCTCTAGAACTAGTTCACCTCTAAAAAAGGCTTTAATGAACTAGAGCCAAACTGCGGTCTGTGGATATGCTATATTTTTCTTCGTCTAGCATGACTTTGAATTGCTAGTTAAGTCCTATTTGATTGTTTATATTTCTTTGCAAAGTGTCATACTCGCTTAGTATTCAGAAATCGCATCGACTACCATAAGCAATTAATTGAATTCTTTACGAATCAAGATAGGAGAAAGATCAATGTACATGTTAATTTAGGTTTTATTTTCAGCAATTTATATCTTCTTATTCGTTCATACACGTTAGGAAACCTATTAGTTCGATGATTGTAGATACTTTCCTGTGGATTGACAGGACTTTACCAGAATTCATGTTATCTTTTGAAATGATTTTTTTTATTTTTCTTTTCTGGTCTCTTCATGGATAATATATACTTTGGTAAAGAATCCTAATAAAATGGTTTTATTATACTAGATTTTGGATCTAGATTATTTTTATAATAATAGTTGTTCCTTCGAAGTTAACTCTTGTGTAGATAATGTTAACTTTTCAATATTGTGAAATATGAGACTTTTTCACATAGGGCTATATTGTTTAGTACGATTGGCTATTGACGACATGTGGCAGAGTCAATTTTTCTTTTTCCATGTCAGCATCTCCATGTCAGTATTCCATGAAACTGCTTAAAAGGAAAAAATGACAAGAAAACCATTTGGTAAAGCCACGTGGACTGACTAACCATTGAGATTGATTCATTTTGATATCTATGACCCAAAGAATGTTTAGGATAAGGCATAGTGTGTATTTCATCACATTTATAGACAATTACTCGAGGTATGAATATATCAATTTTATTGCTTATAAATCAAAAGTATTAGAATGTTTTCAATGATTTATGGTTTTAGCTGAAAGTTAACTGGATATGACAATCAAAGCTTTAAGAACCAATCAAGGAAGAGAGTACCTCTCGGGAGAACTTAAAACATATGTGATGAAAAAGGACTTGAACATCATTTGTCCATGCCTAGAACTCTAAAATAATAGAATAGAGTAACGGAAAGAAGAAATTGAACCTTCTTATAGATGGTAAGGTATATGATGGCTTAAGTTAATTAGCTTATCCTCTTTATGGGGAGATGCAATGTTGACTGCTACATAGGTACTGAAAAAGTACCTTCTAAATCTGTTGAATCCGTATCTTATGAATTTTGGATGAGTAGAAAGTCTATTTTGAACCATTTACGACTGTAAGGATGTGCTATCTGTGTTCGTGATACTTTAAACAAGCATAGCATGCTAAGCCTTAGAAGTAAGAAATGTAACATCTCGATCTGGGAGTTACTAGTTGTATCATATAGATGTTAATAATAAGTATCAAAACTCGAGTTGTGGTGATTTAAGTTGAATTTTAAAGATTTTGTATATGAAAATATAAAATTTTATTGAGGTTTTGAATGTTAGAAATGGGTTTGATTAAAGAGTTGATGTTTTGGAGTTGATTTTATGGTTAGTTGAGGTAAATATGATTTGTTAGAAGTTATCTCAGTTTCGTTTGTGATTAGAATCGAGTTCGGGGCGATTCGAAAGTGTATTGTGCTTGAAAGCATAGCAGCACGACGTGCTGGGGGTAACACGGGGTCGTGTTGCAAGGTCTGATGAGTAATTATTGAAGTAATGGTCAGCACGGCGTGTTGAGAAGCCTGTCACAACGTATTGAGCTGACACGCCAGCGTGCCAGTGCTCTGTCTCGCGAATTTCTGATTTTTAAAGCAGCACACCGACGTGCTGGACGATTTTTCAGCAAATTTCTAGATTTTTCTTGTGATTTTTTGGATAGGTTTCAAAAGATATTTTTATTTTATTATACAAGGGAACTATTTTGGATTGAAGGGGGCTCAAAATTGCCGTTCCTTCCTCCTCTCTTCTTCCTCTTCTTTTTCCTTTCTTTTCTCGTCTACCTTATGTTTTTCTTTTGGATTTTTTTATTTGAAATTCATCACACATGTGATGGGATTTATGACTTGAGGAAAAGAATCGTTTGTAGAAGCGTTTGAAGTCGGATAGAAGTCGAGTCGGGCTTCTTAGCGATTGGTTTCTTGATGTTGTAAGTGAATATCTAACCTTTTTGAATTGAGCTTTAATTATTTTTGAGTTAATTTTGATTACGTTTTTTATATTAATTATTGATTGAGATTATGAATTATTGATTTTGATATTAATATTGGATGCATGAAATAAAGTTTTAAGTTTGAAATTGAAAGAGTATTTGATTGAAGATTTAAGTTTTGTTAAGTTGAATTTTATATTAATGTTGAGTTTTGGATTATTGGATTTGATTATTGATTGTATTGATTATTGAATTTGAGTTGAAAGTGTGTTGAATTATGAAATTGAATTTGAGAGGTTGAGATCAAAGTAATTTTTCTTGGTTTAAAGGAATTGTCATTGTTTTGATTATAAAAGTTTTGAAATTTGGAATTGAATTGAAACTAGGAATATTGATAATGGTAATTGATTATTGATTTTTGATATATGATATTGATTAATGAAGTTTGATTTAGTTTGGATTGTTTTGAGAAACATCCATCTAGATGGGTCCGGGTTGATTTTATTGTTAAGACCTATCTATTTAGAGATAGACCTGAGTGCACTCAGCCGAAGTCCTATCGTTGTATGGCAGGGTAGAGTTATGTAAGTCCATACGTTGATAGGCGGCTCATAGAGATCTCGATTGTCTCGGTACTTGGCAGCAAAGTGATTGCATAAGACCATGCGAGACTAATTTGTATATTTGATTGTACTTGATGATTTGGGGACGAGTTTAGGATGGATGGAAGGAAATATGAAACTGTAATTGATTTTGATTAATATAGTTTATATTACTAATGCGAGATTTGATTCTATTTGTATTGAAAGGATTATGAAGTATTGTTGTTTCAAAGGTTTTTCATTGATTTTTGATATTAAGAAGTTTGAACTTGAATTCATATAAGATTTATATATTATGATTTCAGTTATATAAATTATGTTTTTCAAAAAGAATTTTTTTAATAAGTGTGTTTTGTTAAGTGTTAATGATAGTTCAACTATGTTGAATATTCACTTACTGAGACGTAAGTCTCACATTTTTAGTTTTTAAATTGTTTTTAGGAAAGGAGCCCAGGTTTATGTACGGAGGTTGGTTCGGTGGCCACTTGAAGTTATCGGTAGTTTGACTTAGGATGGTTTTTAGTTGCTTTTATCTTTCAGAAAATGGAATTTTTGATAAAGTTTGCTTTGTAAATTTTTATTAAAGTATAGTTGGTTTTTAGAAAGGAATTCTTGTTGGATTGTAAATCCAATTCAATGGTTTTATTGATTTAAAGTGTTTGGATTTTGTTTTTAATTATCTTTTGTAAGATTCTACTCCAACGAATTGTATCGTTGAATAGAATTCTTACTTCAACGTTGTGAGTCGTTGGAGAGAAATCTCACTAGTAACACCCTACCCTGTGCATTTTGGGTTTTAGTAGGGTCGGGGTGTTACAAGAAATGTATCTTTAGCAGATATCCTTATCTCTCTAAAGATATGTTCTAGTGGGAGAAAGTGAAAATGGTCAAATAATAGAATTTGAGTCACGAGATATCACATTCTTAGAGAATGATTTTCCTAAGCTAGGAGAACTAGACAAAGATTTTGTAATCTTTGAAGCTCAAGAGTATGAAACTTCAGGATCACTCAATCTGAGTGGGAGGAATGAAGTTGAAGATATATGGTAAAGTGAAGGAAGGAAGTTGAAGATATAAGGTAAAGTGAAGAGAATGTCGGTGTTCAAACTTCCCAAGTGGATTTGAGTAAACCTAATTTTAGTAATCGTGATCTTAACTTGAGTGGTCTTGATTTGAGTGGGAGTCCTATTTAAAATTCCTTTTTGATTTTGGATGTTAATCTAGTAGAAGTGGTCCTATTATGGATGTTAATCCTAGTGGAAGTG
>CAOJCR015425428.1:0-10735 GCA_948330485.1 Euphorbia neoarborescens
AATCAACCAATCCCACATTCTAACTTTAGTAAACTTCAGTAAGAAAATGTTTAGAATAAACAGAACATAAATTGTATTCATTGAATTCAATCTTGTGCAAACATAATACAAAAATGGTTGTCAATCATTCAAGCACTATACTCTAGAATCTGTCACTTTTATCCTAGGAAGATTAAATACAACAAAAGAACACACAAACACATGCTTAATACTGAAATACAAAAAATAAGTACAGAGAAGGGTGAATACAACCCGTGAAGGGCTGTATTCCCCTCGGAGAAGTGAGAAAAACCCTAGGTGAGTGAAGCCTTCATCCTTCTCCTTGAATACCCTCTGGAATCCGTGCTTTTCCTCTGGCAAAGATGGCCTCTCTCTCTCTCTAAGACTGAATTTTCAAAATATACAGAATAATCTCCGTAGAATGATGAATTAATGGGGTATTTATAGGTTAGAGGAGTGTTTCTATTGGTTGAGGGATTTCTAGGAGTTTTTCTATTGGTTGTAGGAGGATAGGGATGGTTTAGAATGGATGTGAATGGCTGAAACCCCACTTCCTTTCAAAATGAACCGTTTTGTAACTTCCATAACTGCTGGTCTCGCGATCGCGACAGGCTCAGTCACGATCGTGACTGCCCTTTTCAACCGTCAATAACAACCCATCAGCATATGTCGCGATCGCGACCCAGGACCGTCGCGATCGCGATGATCGTCTGTCCAATGGCTACCTCAACTCTCCCATTTTTGATCTTTGATTCGCTCCAACTGTGCAAAACTCTTCCTTAAATCCATTTAAGGCTTTTAAGATCAATTCCCTGCAATAATCATCAACCTAGACCAAAATGCCATTAAACATAGAGTTTATGCCTAAAAATCACTAAGTTTATATGCTAGATAGATGTGCTTTGCACATACTATCAATCGCACACAAGGGGACCTACTGTTATAAGGTGATTCCTTTTGGCCTAAAGAATGTTAGCGCCACATATCAGAGAGTGGTTAACCAGATGTTTGGAGACTTGATAGGAAAGACTGTGGAAGTTTATATGGATGACATGATCATCAAGAGCTGGATAGAAGAAGAGCACCCCAAGGATCTAAAGATGGATTTCAAAATTCTCTAGCAATTTCACCTCAAGTTGAACCCGAAGAAGTGTGCCTTTGTCCTAAAAGGTAGGAAGTTCCTGGGATTATGATATCACAAAGAGGAATTGAGTCCAATCCAGAAAAGATCCAGGCAATCCTTAATATAAAGCCCCCCAAAAATCTCGATGAGGTACAGAAGGTGAATGTACTTGTCAACGCCTAGGTTCGCTTCATTTCTTTCTCAGCCAAGAGTGCCTGCCCTTCTTTCAGGAAATAAAAAAGGACCAAAAAATCAATTGGGATGGCATTGTCAAGCCACCTTCAAAGATATAAAGAGAATCCTGTCAAATCCCCCATTGCTCAGCCACCGCCAGCCAGGAGAAAACCTAATAATTTACTTGGTAGCTACTGTGGAAGTAGTAAGCGCGGTCGTTATTCGAGAGGAACCCCAGCAGCAAAACCCGTGTACTGCACCAGGTATGTCCTCAATGGCACAGAACTGTGGTATCGCAAGATAGAAAAGTTGGCTCTAGCTCTAGTTTCTACCTCTATAGAGGAAAATAAGATAACAGTTTAAAATTAAGATATCTGTCTTGAGTCTCAAATTTACTTTGGAACATGTATTGCCTCTTGCCAATTCTTCATACTCACAAAAGCAACTTGCCTATTTGAATACTCGTCTTGCGGCATTGAATACCCATCTCTCAAGCTGATTACATACCATTCGGTCTAAATGCGAAGTAATCTAGCATTAAGTCTAACTTCACACCAAAAATTATTTCAAAGATAAAGAATTGCCCTATCTAAATTGCGTCATAGCTTACTAAACTGAATCATAGACTAAATTAACCCTTTTTTCAAAAGAGAAATTGGTAAAACATGTAGTTAGAGGATAATACAAATGATGCAACAAATAGATGGGATCAATTTAAAGAAAAATTGTCATCAAAATATTATCTATGGAGGTATTTATCCATCATAAGTACATATGAATCAGCTAATTTTGGGTTTCAATATTCATTAATTTTAAAGTTGGTATAAGATTAAGTGAGAAGTGCACAAGGATCCCTGTACCGAAGTGTTGTGATTTTTTTATCCTGATCATCTATCGCCAACTCTAGATGAGAGGAGAGTTGAAAAGAGAAAAAACAAAGCTTACATCCAAACTTCAGCACCAATGTACGCAACACAAATATTAGTAGAGTAGTTCCTCAAAACAGAATCAACAGATTGCCCCCATTTTCAATAGTACAATTCCAATAGCTTCTCGACTGGTGTTAGTGCTATTTTAATAGATCAATCATCTTTGTTGCAACCTAGGTTATATGGGAAATCTAACACTATGAAAAATAGCACAGAAGAAAATTATTGTTATCTCAAACATTAAAAAAAACACAGTTCTAGGATTACGTAGGAAACACAACAATGTGAATTATGATGTAGAGACTTCATCGTAACCAGAAAAAATATGAGACAAAAAAAGTATAGCACATTAACATGGCAATGGGAGATTAGAATCAGATCTAAAAAGGATAAATAACCAATTGAGTAAATTAGAGGTGATCATGTGTGATTTCACTACACATGACTGTACAATTCTAGTAATTATCTAAATATTTCGTGGTCTTCATGTTTTATCTTTGCTGAAAAAATTATTTTCATTTATTGGCAAAAAAACAAAACACTTAAATGATACAGAAAATTGAAAATAAAAACAATAAAAGGAGAAGATTATTAAGCTACTTGAAAGAAAAGATCACGTAATTATCATCACAAATTAATATAACTATAACTACTAAAAGATGAGCACATAATCGAATCATCTCCATCACACAAAACCCTAAGTTTACCAAAATACAATACGAAACCCTAACATGCAATGCTTTATCTAAAGTGTGAGAATGATTTTAAATTCATAAAAATAAAGGGATAAGGAGGATGAAGATATAAAAGGAAAAAAGAAGTGTACTGATGAACACGAAGAAGTCCACACTATTCAACTTCATCTTCCTAATTAGACAAGGAGAAATCTGTTCTCCGGCTACTTTAGAGAAGGAAAATCAGAAGAAGGAAGGAGAATTATATGAATGTCAGAGATCAAAAGGTGAAAGAACTGAAGGAAAATCATAAGATGGAAGTATTTTTTCTTTTTTGGATTTATAAAAAAAAGGAGAAGTGTGCCTCACCTAACACCTCCTTTACCATTAAAATATAATATTTCATTTCTTATTTATTAATTAAATACAATACCTATAAACATGTTAGTAGGTATAACATGGTCAGTAGGTAATCACCTACTATATCACCTATTGCATAATTATTCATAGGTGTTAATGGGCAGGAAGTATCCTGGTAAACATCACCTACGAGTGTAGGTAATATCATAGGTGATCTCCTACCAAAACATTTAGGTAGGAGTTATTCGGTAGGTGTTATGTATTTTTTTGTAGTGTTATTTGACTTATTTGTGGTGTTTTTATGTCGCATTTCATGCATTTTCTCGTTTTCAGTTTGGTATAGGTTTTGTGTATATTTCTCTCTTTTCTTTATTCATGATTATTTTTCTTTGGCCCAAGGTCATTATGACTAGGGCCTATATATATTGATGTATTTGTTGAGCTGGATTATGCAGGGGTTGAGACCCGAATTGAGTATGAGATTTGGTACGTGAGTGACAATGAAGTCTGATTAAGGTCCGAGAATGTGTTCAGATCTTTGGCATGAATTTTAAGACATTTGGAGGCCAAGTTTAGAGCTCTAATATGAAGAAAGGTTAAAGATCATAATTTTAGCTTTCCAACGGATCTTGGATGACCTTATTTGGTGATCGAATAAGGAAGTTATGGCAAAAAGATGGAGGAGTGCAAAACTGCTCAACAAAAGGTAGCAAATACTTGTGCTCATCGAGCATGAGCATGTGCTCATTGAGCAAGATGCATTCAGACTTCCAGAACACTTACTCAAGAACCTAGTCGACCATTTGGTCATCAAGTACACTAAATTAGGAGTTCTAGTAGCTTTACTCGACCAACCTACTCGATGAGTGCAAAGAATCAGGAGTTCTAAAGACCCTACTCAACGAGTAATGGCTATTGTTCCTGCCAGATGCCTTCACTCAATGAGCAAGCCCTTTTGGTCGTTGAGTACCAGTGTAGGACTAAAGTACTATTTGCGATTTTAACCCTAATTTTAGTTTTATTAATTTGATTTTGACCCCATTTGTTTTGGGATCCTTTATTTTATTAGAGAACATATAAATAGCAACATTAGAACATTATTAGGTCATCTTTCATTCATTCTTATACCTACAACTCGACGGAGATTTTAGGGTTTGTTATTGGAGTTTGAGAATTTTGCAATTAAGGTTGAAGTGCTTGTTATATAACAAATCTTCCCCGTTTGTGATTTCCAATTCTTGATTGGATTTTGTGATTCTATAGCGGTTCTACTTCAGCAATTTCAAACTAATAAAATGTAGTTAATTGGAATAGGGCATAAGTTTTACTTTTCTCTTTTCTTTTTAATTTGACGTGAGATTACGACATGTCTTTACTGATTGATTTCATTATACCGTTCCATCTTTGTTTCATTAAATTAGGGTTTTGGATTTGCATGTTAATTATTATTTCTCTATTTGTTTGTGATTTTGCAATCAAATTAGTCTTACAAAGTCCTTAATTCATCGAGTTCATATTTGTAACCCTACCTAGATTAAACCATAGATAATCATTGGAATTAACCACTCCATGGAATATATAGGTTCTTATTTTCTGATCTCTAGAGCTAGACTTCCTCTAAACAAGGAAATACAGATATGAAGCATCACTAGACCTAGCGTCGCTAGGTTTGATTGTTTGATTTGCATAATTAAGGTTTAGTAGTTTCTGCATAATTTAACCTTCGGTTGACTAAATAAAGCCATCCCCATATTTATTCATAGCTCGAACAAGCTACCTGAATTATGTTTTCATCTCCATTACGAGTGAAGTGTGAACTTGGATCGTTAGGTTAGCTTAGTTAGAGTAGTTTAGATTAAGTTTTAGCTTTAATCACTTTAATTTTAGGGCTCAAGCACACTACCCTATAGTTGAGCGATCAGAGCAGTAGTTTTACAGCTATCACCGACACCTATCTTTATACTATGCATCTTCCTCGTTTGCTATTAGCAATGCTTTATCGGATTGAATTTCATATAGAGGATCACCTTCAACAATATCATACTGCTAGGATCCGGTTATTCAGTAAAAGGGTATAAGTTTATTCTTCTTCTCTTTTATTGTTTAGCTAGTTGTGAGAATACAACCTGATTTTGTTGATTGATTTCATTACATCTTTCCATCTCTATTTTGTTGATTATGGTTTTTGTATTTGCAAAATAATTACTTATTCTCCCTTTATGTGTTATTTGGTGATTGAATTGGTCTTATAAGGTCCTTAATTCACCAAGTAAATATATGCAGCCTTACCTAGATTCAACCATAGGCTATCACTGGAAAGGATAATTCTGTTAAATATACGGGCTCCTATTTTCTGTTCTCTAGAGCTAAACCACCTCTAAACAAGGAAATGCGGCTAGGAAGCATCATTGGACCTAGAGTTGCTAACTTATATTATTAAATATGCATATTTTGGGTTTGGTTGTTATTGCATGTTTTGATCCTTTGTTAATCTTATAAAGCCATGCTCATTAATATTTATAAATCGGACAAACCACTTGAATTGATCGTATCAATTTCATTACAACCAAAGTGTGGAAGTGGATCATTGAGGTAACATATTTTAGGGTAGTTTAGATTTAATTTCAGCATTTATCACTTTTATTTTATCTCTTAAACAGGTTAGGAAGACGAGTAATTTGGTGGTTGTAGAATATTTCCCTATGCGATCAATACTTGGACTTTAGAACTAGATTTTATTACGTGACAATAACAAGGTACACTACCCTAGAGTTAAGTGATCAGAGCATATTTTTACAACTACTACTGACAACTATCAAGTTTTTGGCACCATTGCCAGGGATCTATTTTCCTGCAACATCAAACTAAAGGTCAATTAACTAATTTAAGCATTGTTCATAAGTATTTTGGTTGAGTTTTAGTTTTTATTTTCTTTATTTTTCGAATTGTTTGGTGGTGTTTTCTGGTTTATTTATGCACTTGTGTTCAAAAAAGCTCTAAACTATTACTTTTTGAGTCTGAAATTGAACATTCTTGTTGCAGCAACCGCAGTACTCACTGAAATATAGAAGCTGCAATAGAGGCAGAACAACTGAGAGCTGAATTTGAGAGAATATAGAGGGAGAGAGAAATGTATAAGGCTAAATGTATAGAAAGAAATGCTAGAGAGGCTAAGTTAAGATAGAGATTGGAGGCTGAAACAAGGGAACATGAGCATCGTTAAAGAAATTAGTATGTTGATGAGGGATATAGGGGCAGTGATAGAGATAACATGGTTATGGTGAACCTTATGGCTCCTCATAGACCAAGGAACAGAGCTGGAGTGATACTTCTCACAGTCACTGCCAACAATTTTAAGCTAAAAACAAACATGATTCAGCTAGCGCAGAATAATGGTAGTTCAACGGAAGTATTTTTGAAAACTCGAATGATTTCTTAGACGGATTCTTAATAGATATGGATACCGTAAAGCTAAATAGGGTACCCCTAAGATATTGTTCGGTTGGAGCTGTTCCCTTCTTCATTAACTGGAGGGGTGGTAGAATGGTATAAGTCCCTTCGGCCTACTTCCGTTACATCATAGGACCAGTTAGAGGAACAATTTCTAGCATATTACTTTCCACCCTCAAATACAGTTCAGCTTAAGAATGAGATTACTGCATTTCAGCTATTTGGAACCAAAATGATGAAAGAAGCTTTGCAGCAGTTTCAGAGGTTGCTAAAAAATCACCCTGACCATGGCCTTCTACATTTTACATAAGTAAGTACATTTTATCATGGTTTAACCCTTGTTAACCGTGTTATTATGCATTCATCTGCAAGTGGGTGTATTTTTAAGAAGATCACAGCCAAAGCAAAAGAGTTGATTGAAGAGCTAGCAAGGAAAAGCACTTTATGACAACTCAAAGTGCCAAACTGTAGGGACATCCCTGTAGTAGATATGAGAGAGTTTATTTCCACCATGGAAGAGATGAATAAGAAGCTTGGTTTGATGATGACAAGGATGAACTAGAATAATGCATAACAACCAGTATTGTGTATTAAATGCAGAGGAGACTATCAAGGTTAAGCTTATCAGATGGGTAATCCATTTTCCCAAGGTACGGAGAATGTAAGCTACGTAGAGGTAATCCAAGGTACAATATCTCAAAATCCTATAATAATAAAAATAATGCTTTAAATTACAATAACAATAATAATAACTATAGGAGGAGATTTCAGCACCCAAATTTTTCGTATGTTAACAATCAAAATATACTGAAACGCCCTCCGAAGTTTCATAATAAGCATCGAAGTCAGGGGTTAGGTAAGGCCTTGATGCATCAGTATAACCAGTCTCAGCAGTAGCAGCCTCCTTAATGTTTCGATCATGATAAGCCCAAATTGGGATCTTCCTTTTGAGTTAATATGTGATGCAAGTGATTTAGGAGTAGTTCCGTGCTTGGGGAAGTAGGTGGAAAAGATTTTTTGCCCAATTTATTATGATAGTGGGACTTTAAATGGGGCACAATAAAGTTATTCCATCAAAGAAAAAGAACTATTAACAATAGTTTTTGCTTTTGACAAGTTTATATCAAATCTAGTTTTGTAAGTTAATTGTTTACATTGATCATGATACTCTAAGGCATTTGTTGACAGAGTAGGATCAAAGCCATGATTGATCAGGTGGATCTTACTACTAGGGATCATGGACAAGAAAGGAATGGAGAATGTGGTAGTCGACCACTTGTCATGTTTGCCAATTAAAAAGGAGGATTCTGACGATGAGCTTGACATCCAAGATACATTCCCCGGATGAACAATTATATATGGTAAACTCAACTCCATGGTTTGCAGAAATTGCACACTACAAAGTAGGTAACGTTCTTCCACCTGATTTAAAATTTACCCAACAAAGGAAATTTCTCAACGATGCAAGGGATTATTTTTGGGATAATCCATTTTTGTTTAAGTTCTATGAAGATAATGTTATTAAGAGGTGTGGACCAGATTCTGAGATACCATCTATGATTAGGACGTGTTATGATCGAGAATCCGAAGGCCATTATTAACCCGAACAAACAATAGGAAAATCTCAACTAGCGGGTTCTATTGGCCGACAATGTAGAAGGATGTCACGAGCTACATACAGACCTGTGACACTTGTCAAAGAGTGGGGAACATATTCAAAAATAATGAAATGCTCCAACAAGGCATGGTGTATGAATTCTTTGATGTCTGGGGTATTGACTTTATGGGTCCATTCCCAATATCTTATAACAACCAATACATTTTAGTAGAGGTTGAGTTTGTGTTGCCCGACAATGATGCTAAGGTAGTTATTAAGTTCCTTAAAAGGAATATCCTTACATGATTCAGGACTCCTAGAGCCATTATAAGCGATGAAGGATCCCACTTTTGCAATAAAAAGTTTGATACACTTCTGCAGAGGTACGGTGTCACCAATGAGGTAGCTATGCCCTATCACCCCTAGACTGGTGGGCAAGTTGAAGTGTCAAATAGGGAGTGTAAAAGAATCTTAGAAAAGACTGTTAGTGCTTTGAGAAAGTATAAGAGTCTTAAATTAGACGATGCTTTATGTGCCTAGTGGACAACCTATAAAATACATATACAGATTTCCCCTTACCGTCTAGTATTTGGCAAGGCATGTCATTTACCTGTAGAGCTAGAGCATAAAGCATTTTGGGTATTATATTTTTTAAATTTTGATGTGAAGGCTGCAGGTGAGCTGCAACTTCGACAGCTGAACGAGTTAGACGAACATCATCTTAGCTCGTATGGGAATGCAAAAATATACTAGGAGAAAACGAAGTGATGGCATGATCAACATATAATGGAAACAAAGTTACAATCCTTGGGATTTAGTTTTATTGTTCACTCTGAGATTGAAACTTTTTTATGAAAATTGAGGAGTCAATGGACCAGTCCATTTCACGTATGAAAGGTATACCCTTCTAGGATAGTGGAGATTGAGATGCCAGAGGGAACCTCAAAGGTAAATGGGCATCGGTTAAAAAAGTATTTTCATGGAATAAATTTTAGAGAGAAGCAAGCGTTGCATCTCTATAATACATGATGGTTAGAGAAAGTCGAGATGTTCTGACTATAAACATAGCACGTGGTACTCTGTAAATTATTTATTATGTGTGGTGCACTTTTATTTATTTTTGTAGGAGTCACTTGCACGAGTTGAGGGTCAGAATTGGTATCCAAAATAAGGTAAAAAAATGATGAAAGAACCCTCTGGCTTGTGTTTGAGCGCGTCAAGCCCAAGACTCAAGCATAGAGGGCTTCTAACAGAAGCCCTGGCTTGATTCTGGGCTTGTCGAGCCCAAGAATCGAGCATGGAGGACTTCTAATAGAAGCCCTAGCTCGTGTCTGGGCTCATCGAGCCTAAGACTCGAGCTCGGCCAAACACGATTCCATCTTTTATATTTTTTATTTCATAAGTCCTTTATCTCCTTATTTTATCCCCTTTTATTCTTCTTTTACCCTTTAAACCTAACCTTCTTCTTCTCCTTTTTCTTTTCTTCTTCTTTTTTTTTTACTTTCTCTTTCCCTATATACCTTGTATTCTTTCCAGTCAACCATTATTCCATTATTATTCTCTTTTCTTCTATTTCCTTTTCCTATTCTCTCTCTTTGACATTTTATTTAGGAGTTTCTATTTGACCTAGCTCATAGGGACAAGGTACATTTCCTCCAGGTCCGTATACATTGTTGCATATAGATTTTATCACAGATTGCATATTAATATGGTTTTGATTTTTTTTATTGTTGGATTTAAAATTTTAAGTTATAAATTTAGGGATTGTTGTCTCCTTGAGCTTGTATGAATTTGCAATCAATTTGAAATTGAACTAACATGACATGTAATGGTCTATGGAGTGATTGTTCCTAAATTTTGTGATGAAATGTACCACCCTACATATTTGAGGCATTTTGTTTCTTTACAGTTGAGTTTAGGCCTTGTGGGTTATATTTATTTCATGATTACATTTTGTTAGTTGCATTGTGGGTTAGCTACCTTTTACTCTACATTAGAGGCTTCGTTGATTTTAGTTTTATGTGTATGCACTGATTTCGTGTTTAATTTGGGTGATGTTTTTTTATTGTTTTTTCCCTTTGTATTGTTGTTTTTATTTACAGGATCAATCATGTTGTCGGAAGACAACACCCGAGTACTTCTTCTAATGAAGCCAAAGGGGATGAGAATTCACTTCAACCAAATCAAACCATGTTGCCCTTCATAGGACACTCCTAACATGTAAGATGTCCATTCCCACTGTATGGGCTGGATAAGGAGCAGATATACATGAAACACGTTAAGTATCCAATCCTTCCATTTAAAATGCTGGATTTTTATATCATACTCAAACAAGGACTATTAGCTGAATTTACTGGGTATTTAAATGTGTTAGGGTGAATAGATTTGGCCACCAGAGGGAAATAGTTATCCAAACTTAATTAGGGAA
>CAOJCR015425957.1:0-14678 GCA_948330485.1 Euphorbia neoarborescens
ATAAACAATCAAATAGGACTCTACTATCAATTCAAATCATGAAAATGAAGATAAATATAGTTTATCCACAGACAGCGGTTCTGCTCTAGTTCGTTAAAGCCTTTTTCGAGGTGAACTAGTTCTAGAGACTAAGGAACTGATGGCCCGTAAGTTTCCCGGAGTTGTCAATTCTGAGATTTCCAAGGGTTTAGTCAAGGTAGGGCCAAGTATATGAATCCAACTAATGGGTCTCATGGGACTACACTTGCAATTGTAAGCACAAAATCAAACTTGCATAGAAAAGCAACCCTAAACAATCAATTATAATCTTTCAAGAAGCGATGGGAAAGAGGTAATGACTTACGATTATCCGAGGGTGGTGACGAGACCCTAATCTAGCATTCAATTAAAATAGAGAAACCCTAATTCCAATCGAACGTAAACCGTTCTCAAAATTAACCTCGTAATAAAAGGGAACGTTATAGAAAATTCAATCAGAAGAAAGAATAATCGCAAATGGGAGAATCAGACCATAAACATTCCATAAACAAATAATAAATCAACTTACAAAACCTCTCGGGGAGTTGAACGGATCTTCGAGAGTCTGGAGTTGAAGAAAAGATCAAAACCTAACTAATGTTATAAAATCCCTATTCATATGTTTTCTAAAGCTATGAAATAAACCCCCAACAATTAGGGCTGAATAAGACTAAGAAAATATAGAAAAATCAGATTGAAATAAAAGGGTTCGCACTCGAGCTCAAGTGGAGCCCAACATTCTACCAATAACAAGCCTATGCACGAGATATGGGCTCGAGTCGAGCCCAGCGTGGCCAACTCGAGCCCAAGCCATTTTTCCAGCAGCACCTTCTATTTTGACAGACTGCTCACTATCTCTTCTCGCATCCATAACTTCTTCTTCCAATGTCCAAATGAACTGATTCAGGATCCGTTGGAAAGATGATAAAATGATCTTCAACTTTGTTTGTAATGTGCATCTCCAAACTCGGCTTGTAGATACCTCAAAATTTGCTCGAAAGTTGATGAACATGTAAGCATCAATTGGATTTGGACTTTTCACCGGTTGCACACTTCATCTTGTTTCATTCATAACTTTCTCATCTTAAGTCTACTTCCAATGATCCAATACTTGTTAGAAAGCTCACAAAACTATCTACGACTTTGCTTTTAAGTGGAACTTCTGAATCGGCCTCTAACTATCCTGAATTGTTCTCCAAAAAATCTTGATAAAAATCTTCAAGCACCCATCAAACTGAAATCACATACCTTGGCTCGTATCTACTCGGCTCTCAATCCCTGCACATTCTAGCTCATAAAACAAGTCAAGATATATATGTCCGTGGTCTAAACGACCTCGGGCTAAAGAAAAATCCAAATAATCGAAAATAAATGATAAATAATCAAACTATACATAAAAGACCTAAATGCAAGGAAAACTGTAAAAAGGCATGAAATGAATATCAAAATGCTAAATATCAGTCAAATTATCCATCAATAGTGTTCCATAACGACTAGAATATAAGGTCGAAACCGACCTTATCACATGGTGAGTCGCGATCGCAATTGGCTCTTGTCTAATCTGCCTTCTTTTTGCTCTTTTGTCCCTTTTTTGTCCATTTCTTGTCCCGTTTGTCCCAATTCTTCCAAGATGTTATTTTATCACCTTCAATCTTGAAAACCTTGCAAAATACATAATTCTAACACAAAACACATGTTAAACACACAAAATACACATGATTTATATTTGTTTTATATGCCAAATACATATGCTTTGGACAACGTATCATCATCCTAAGTATTCTCATCGATCTCATCTGGAAAATAGTTTATGTCATCATCTAAAGTATGCCCGCATTATTAGTTTACCCTAGTTCATAGGCATTAGTTCTTTATGTATTATGTACATCCGTCGTTAATTGTATAAATACATTATTAGTGTTACACTATAAAGGCAATTAATATATTAATTTGTTTATCTTGTGCTATTATATAGATAGACTATCCATTGTTAATTTCATAAACATTTATTCCAGGCTTGTTCTAGGTCATGGAAATGAATACAATAATAAACATTTGCACTGGTTAAAAATGCGACAATTAAGAATGCAGGTATATATGGGCCTCAAATGGGACTGGATGGATCCACATAGGAAATATTACATGGTTTTATCATTATAAATGTTTCTCGGGTAGGACTCATTGTATCCTCAAACTTGAGATCATTATAATATAACATGGGATCTTATACACTTTGACATACACCTAATGGGCCTGTAACAGGGTACCAAATATGGATATGATTGGGTGGGCAAGTGAACATGTTGATGTTGATAATGAATCAATAGGATTGCCACTCAGCACCCACTGAGATGATATCACCAACCACTTGATGGAATGGGATAGTAAGTGTATGGCCACACCTAAATAAGTTGGGAGCTTATTCGATCTCACAATTCATTATAGATCAAGAAATGTGACTAGTAGAGAATAGGATGGTAGAGCCATGCCTGTTACTTTTCACACACAATATCAGTTGGAAAGGGATAAATACACGAATAGCCACTGGGATAGATTCTCTTTAGGAGAAGCTACTTAGATTCTTAATTGGTGGATGTCATGGTCTGTTAGAACCCACTTATAGTCTGTGGGCCTTGGATCCACTACCAATATAAAGATAGTCCCATTGGATCTTGCACATATACTATTTGCTTCGGATATATTAGTTTGTAAAATGAATGAACTTAAACCCAAAATATTTAATTAATAAGTTTACAAAATGTAATTGATTTATTTATTGATTAATTTAATTAGACAAGTTACATAAGTTAAATAATTAATTAAATGTTCATATGCGATTTTAATTCATTTAATTATTAAGGATGAATATAATTTAATCAAAATGTGGGCAATTAAGCTAAATTAAATTTTAATATAAAGTTTAATTTATGCAACTAGCACATTTAATTAAATTAAATCTTAGTTAAATTAACTAACCTTTTAACTTAGGGGTAAAACGACCATTAAAATATAATATGTACTCGAATTTTATTATTGACTTATGGGGTTAATTTTAACCAAAATGTTAAAATATAATATATATTCGAATTTGATTATTGACTTATGATAATTAAAATGTAATATGTATTCGAATCTGATCGAGTAACTGGAAGCTAATCAGACTAAATTGGTTGGACCAGGCGATTAAGGAGAAGTTTTGACTCCCCTTAACTACTCCCACAAACCAAACACATCCTACAGGAATGTTATAGTGAATGTCGATTCTTATATCTTGATGTAGAAAATTTTGAGAGAAAATTTTGATGCGATTTTTCATTTCAATTTCGTGAATCAGTTTATGTTTGTCCATAGAAACCTTGCTAGCACGAGTACGGGGTCATAATGTTTATGCATTTGATTTTGGGGGAATTCGCCTTGGTTTCTACAGCAGTCTATAGAAGAGACTAAACCCATAAGTCTTTGAATCTCCTACTTTTATTTATATGGGGAAAATTTCTTCTGAGATTGAATTCGACAAAAATTAATCAAAGGGATTGGATTTGGGGAATTTTAATCGGTAATTTTACAGCACAATTAGTTTTCTCGGGTCAAATTTGGTAACAGCGGTATCAAAGCCAAGTTACCATGGGAGTTTAACTCGAGAAAGAATTTTCCAAGGTATGTTCGGATTTTGGAATTCTCTCGATTTGTTCTCCAATTAATTGCATGTGTTGTTGGATTAGTTTAGTTTTTATTTATTATGATATGTGTTGCTGGATTAGTTTTTTTATTTTTAAAAAAAAATTCCAATGTTCTAATCGTTGGAACAGCTTCGCCGGCAGCAATAGTCTTTACTAGTGAGACCATTTGTAGGAATTGGAACATTTGACCCTTGGAAAATCGCCAGAGCGAAAATTTTATCACCATGGAAATGACAAATGCCTCTTAGAGGTTGTAGCTATCGTCGAGCTGATGAATATGTCACTGGGATGACAAAAGACACCTTTTAGAGGATCCCAACTGTCATCGGCATGATAGATATGTCACTGTAGAGACAACGGTGGTCCTCCTGAGGTAGCCACCATAGCCGGTGTGATAGGGTCTCCAGCCTCTATCGCTGGTGCGATGGCCTCGGCAGATATCGTACCTATTTTTATTCCTTTTGTGGGTTTTTGATTTTTATGTCAAATCCATATTTTTATTATTTTTAATAATTTTAATTTATCTGAAATATGTATTGACATGCATATTCTATTTTATATCACATTTATTTTGGGATATGGACTGAAGGTTGGCCAAATAGCCTATAGCATGAGTTGTGATTAGACGGCTAGTTTTTTCGATTTATGACATTCATAATTCGAGTGGTTGTTAGTGTGCCCTAGTTCATAGGCATTAGTTCTTTATGTATTACGTGCTATCTGTGGTTGTTTTTACAAATACATTATTTGTGTTACATTATAAAGGCAATTAATCTATTTGTTATATACCTTGCGCTATGATAATAAATAGAGTACCCATGGATTAATTTCATAAACGTATATCCCAGGTTTGTTCTAGGTCATGGGAATGAATAGAACAATAAACATATGCATTAGATAACTGTACGACAGTTAAGAATACAGGTACATGTCGGCCACGCACGGGATTGAATGAATCCATATGAGAAACATTACATGGTTTTATTGTGATAAATGTTTCTCGGGTTGGAATCCTTGTATCCTCAGACTTGAGATCATTATAACATAACATGAAATCTCATACACTTTGACATACTACTAATGGGCCTGTAACAGGGTGCCAAGTACGGTTTGATTAGGTGGGTCAGTGAACATGTTGATGTTGATAATGAGTCAATAGGATTGCCACTCAACATCCACTGAGATTATATCATCGGCCACTTGATGGACTGAGATTGTAAGTGTGCGGCCGCACCTAAATAAGTTGGGCACTTATTTGATCTCACAATCCATTCTAGATCAATAAATGTGATTAGTAGAGAACAGGATGACAGAGCCATACCTGTTGCTTTTCACACTCGATATCAGTTGGCAAGTGATAAATACAAGAACAACTACCGAGATAGATTCTCTTTGGGAGAAACTGCTTAGCTGTCTAAATTGGGGGCTACCATGGTTTGCTAGAGCCCATTGGTAGTATATGGGCTTTTGGCCCACTACCAATATAAAGACAGACCCATAGGATCTTGTGAATAGACCATTTACTTTGGATTTGTAAAATGGACGAACTTAAATTCGGAATATTTAATTAATAAGTTCACATATTGGGGGCCACCTTGATTAATTGATTATTTGAATTAATTAAGTGACATAAAGTAAATAATTAATTCAATGATCATATGTGATTTTGATTTATTTAATTTATTATTGGGTTGATTTAATCAAACCATAGTTATATTGATTAACCTTTTACCCTAGGGGTAAAATGGGAATTAAAATATTATTTATGTCCAGATTTTAATTAACGACAAATGGGTTAATTTTTGAGGCGGTAAATTTTAATTGGCATATTAAAACTGTACCAGTCGAAAAATTAGGCGGTTTAACCTATTCGGGTAATTGAAAGGCGGTCGGACCAAACTGATTGGATCGGATGATTGAGGGAAGTTGTGGTAAGTTGTAAATCCCTACAAAACTCTTCATAACCACCCAGAATACTATAGGAAGAAATCGGGGACATCATTTCAAGAGAGAAAAATAAAGCAGAATTTTCTAGAGAGAAAATTTAATGCATTTTTTCGATCATCGGGTCCAAGAGTTAGTCGGTAATCGTTCATTGGAACCTTGATAGCACGGGTTCATAGTCAGAGTGGTCTTGCATTAGACTTTTGAGGAATTCCACTTGGAATCTACAACTATCTCTTAAGGAGATAAAATCCGTAAGTCTTTGGATCATCCTTTTTGTTTATACAAGGAAAACACTTTTCAAATGAAATTTGGCAAAATCGATCAACAAGATTGCATTCGAGAAATTTTAATCTTCAATTTCGTGATGGGATTAGTATTGTAAGGCCTAATCCAATCCCAACAGTGGTACTAGAGCCTGGTTCCCATTGGAATTTCATTTGGGAAAGAGATTCCGATATATTTTATAGTTTCGAAATTTATCCTGATCTATGTTCATTTTATATGCATGGGATGATGGTAGATTAGTCTGTTTTAATTTACTATTCTATGTATTGCTGGATGTTGGCTTTTATTTTATAAAAATTTTGGAGTTCTAATCACCGAAACTACCTTACTGGCAATGTTAGCCATCGGAGGTACGAATGTTGGCGGTAATTGGAACTATAGACCCTTTGTTTGTTGTCAAAGCGATAATTTCATCACTATGGCGATGGAAAATGCCTCTTGGAGTTTTTTACGGTCGTCGAGGTGATGAAACTGTCACCAAGGTAACATTTGGGTATCCTTGAAGGGAGCCAGTTTCTTTGGGGTGATGGGCAAGTCGACGGTGCGACTAACCAGTCACCGGCGTGATCGAGGCCACCCTTCTAGGCAGGTTGTGTCATCAGTATGAAAGGGGCTATTTCCTTGGCGATAGAGGCTACCTCTTGGGATAGATCAAGTCACTGACATGACAGAGACTCCCTAGGGCACAGTTTGGACACATTTTCGATCCGACATACCTTTTATTATTTTTGGGTAATTTTAATGTATGTAAACATGTATTAACATGCATATCCCTTTTGTATCACATTATTATGGAATATAGACTGAAGGTTGGTCCAATAGCCCATGGCATGGGTTGTGATTGGATGGCTGTATTTTTTGGATTACGACATTCCTAATTCGAGTGGGAGCATCGGCTTTAGTCGATAGGCATTTAATTAAGATAAGTCGTAATGGTCAAGAATGGCGACGTTCAAAGTAACGACTAGACATAATTAAAATCGAAACATTTGGATCTTTTATTTGCTATTGACATGCATCGTATATTGTATAAATGTGCACAACAGGTACACTACTTATATTTTTGTATTGTGGTGTCTATGGGCTTTAATTACAAGTTTGGTTATTCTTTAATAGTTTCGGAAATATCCCATCTGTGGGATCATTTTGTTGTATTTAATTTACTCGTATAATATGAGTATTGTAATTACATCAGGACTAAGGCTTGGGAGCTCAAGGTGGAAGCTCGCATGAGTGGAAGCTGCGGTGGGAGCCTGATAAAGAACGAACCAAGCCAAGCTGTAGTTTACATAATTGTGTTGGCTATTAGTTAATCTCCAGTGATGTAATAGAAAAGCCTATAGACTACCTTATTGCATTTTTATAAATGTATATTTTGCATTGTGGAATGGTAGGATAATGTTTTCCAAAGTTCTCACCCATAAGTTATGTATGCTAAGCCTTTATCATGCTTAGAATGAATATAAAAAATAGAGTCACTCAAAAGTGCTTCCCGACTTCATGCCTCGTCCTGTTAATGACAATTACAATATAGTCAGAGCCAAAGCCAGCTTTATTGTAGTTGATTGATTTGACGTAGAGGGTTTAGATACTGGATGGATTATAGGTCCGTGTTTATAGGATCATTTTCTTGTGTTAAGTGCCATAGTCATGCACTTAAGAATGAGTCTAAAACATAATGGACTTATGGTCACGGTAGAGTAAACTTGTGAAGGGCAGTTTAACTCTACGGATTGCTAGTGAAAGTCTTAATCCGAGCATAGATGGGTAATGTGCTATGAACCCATCAAACTAGAGTCCTTAGTGTACGGAGCTGATAGAGTTATCCTAGCAAATGGTCTGTGGTTATTTTACATAACAAGCTTAGCTTGGGTAATCATGAGATGCGTTGTGGGTCTTCGTAAAGTCAGCCAAAGATACAAACACCAACTGCATTAATAAAATGGATTAATCAATATTTTGGCTGAAAATCCCTTTATATTAACTCTGCATTTTCTTTCTCTCTCTGTAGTTTTCTTCCAAATCTTTAAAGAGTTTTGAAATTTCATTATAGCTACACAAAATAATAGTTTTTCACTACGTTTATTACTAGATAAGGAGAAACTATTCGAAATGAACTTCTTGGACTGGTCAAGAAACTTAAGAATAGTTCTACAATAAGAAAGGAAGGAGTATGTTTTAAATAAGCCTTTGCCGAAAGAGCGCCTATTGGATCAAGGAGTCACAACTACCCAGCTTGAGCTTTGTAAGCAACATGTGCATGATATCTATGATGTCACATATCTAATATTAGATACCATGACCTCTGAGCTATAAGAACAGTTAAAGGAGGAGATGCCTTTGTGATCATTGACACATCAAAAAGGATGTATCAAGATCAGGTTAGGCAAGAAAGGTATCAGAATGTGAAGAAATTTTTCTCTATTAAAATAGATGCTAGGTAATCTATGAGTACTCATGTACTGAACATAAGAGGGTACGTGGACATACTAGCCCAACTTGGCATGCCAATTGTTAAGTCTCTTCCCAAGTCTTTTGATCAATTTACCGTGAACTACGAGTTATAAGGGATACAAAAGGATGTTTTGAAGCTTTAAAAGATGTTGAAGCTAGCAGGACAGTCGATCAAAGAGACTATGGAAGGGGAGCTGGTAAGTAAGGGTGAGAACCCTATTAGCAAGGGTAAGGCCAAAGCCAAGACCAAAGCCTAGGCCCTTAAGGCCAAGGCTAAGGCCAAGAAGGAGGTTAGTGCTAAACAAGTTATTTCTCCTTGGGACCGGTGCCATGGATGTGGTGAAAAGGACATTAGAAGAGTACATGTCCAAAGCTCAAAGAGGAGCTGAAGAATAGCCAAGCAAGTTCTTTAGGTATTTATGTTATTGAGATTAACCTGGCTGTTTATACTTCTTAGGTCGTTGATATAGGATATGGTTCTCACATTTTTTGCAACGTATAGGGATTAAGAAATAGGAGGTTATTAGGATCTGGCGAGTAGATCTTCGAGCCGAGAATGGAGCTAGATTCCAAGCTCTCAAGGTCAAAGATTATTACTTGGAGATTCCCATCGGGCTTGTTTCAGTACTTAGAAACTTTTATTTTGTAGCTGCTATATGCAGGAATATTATTTAAGTTTCTATGTTGGACATGATTGGTTTTGTATTTAGTATTAAACATGGTGGTGTAACTATTAAGCTGGATCATATTATATATGGAATAACACTTCTTATTGATGGTTTATATGTCCTTAATTTAGGTCAAGAAAATCCCGTATGTAATATAAATATTAAAAGGGTTAAGTCTGATAAGATTAATCCTACATTTATCTGGCATTGTCGTGTAGGCCACATAAATGAGAGATGCATTCTAGGCTTCACGCAAGTGAAGTTCTTAGTGGATTTGAGTTAGAGTTATTCGGCACTTGCGAATCATGTTTACGAGGTAAAGTGACAAAAGCGCCTTTCAACAAAACAGGTGAAAGGGCTACTTGGCTATTGGACCTGATACATTCAAATGTATGTACGACTATGAGCACAACTGCTAGATTTGGTTATGTCTATTGTGTTACTTTTACCAATGACTTCAGTAGATACGACTATATCTATCTTATAAAGTATAAATCAAAAACCCTTGATCGGTTTAAGGATTTTAAGTACGAAGCAGAAAACCAACTTGGTAAGATTATTAAAACACTTCGGTCTGACTGAGGTGGCAAACATATGAGCTAAGATTTTGACACATTTTTGAGAGATTGTGGGATTTTATCTCAACTCACCCCTCCTAGCACACCCTAGTGGAATGGTGTGTCGGAAAGGAGGAATAGGACCTTGTTGGACATTGTTCACTCAATAATTAGTCAAGCAATGCTCCCTACCTCATTTTAGGGTTATGCATTAGAGACAATAGCTTTCACGCTTAATCGTACACTGAGTAAGACAGTTGAGAGAACTCCATATCAACTATGGATGAGCCAAAAGCCTAGTGTTTCTTTCTTGAAGATTTGGGGCTATTTTGCACATGTTATGAAAATGACAAGTGGTAAATTAGAGTCCAACTTGCTAAAGTGCCTATTTGTGGGTTACCCTAAGGAATCAAAGGGTTAATACTTATATGACCTAGCTGAGAACAAGGTGTTCATAGCTAGAAAGGGTCATTTCTTTGAAGAGGAGTTACTTTCCAAGAAAGATAGTGGGAGTAAATTTGAACTCTACGAAGTTTAAGATCCACAACCTCTCATATAGGACTCGGTAACTGAGCCAGCCCCACAAGTGATTGATGAGGCAAGCCTAGTGGCACAGGACCTTAGAAGGTCTAATAGGCCTCGCCATCAGCCAGAGAGATATGGATTTATGGTAACTGATGATGGGGATCTTATGGTCTTAGATCAATAATGGCCCAAAAGCTATCAGGAGGCCATTCTAGCTCATATTCAGATAAATGACATAAGACTATGGAATCCGAGATGCAATCCACGCGCGATAACCAAATATGGCACTTGGTTAATCCACCTATGGGTGCTAAGTTGATTGGATGCAAGTGGTGCTATAAACTTAAGGCCGAAAATACCTTTAATGGGCGACTTATGGCGAAGGGTTTTAGGCATGTTCAAGGTGTTGACTATGATGAAACCTTCTTACCGGTTGCTATGCTTAAATCTATAAGGATACTCCTTGCCATTCCTGTGTGGTATGACTACGAGACATGGGAAATGGATGTCAAAATTGCTTTTCTGAATGGAAAGTTACACGAGGATGTTTATATGGAACAACTTGAGGGTTTTATCGATCCAAAGTATCCTAACCGAGTTTGCAAGCTTGATCGATCCATTTATGGATTGAAGTAAGAATCCCAATCTTGGAATCAAAGGTCTGATAAAGCCATCAAAGAGTATGCTTTCGTGCAAAACCTTGATGAGCCCTGTGTGTATGAGAAGGTGAATGAAAGAAGTTCTACATTCCTAGTACTATATGTGGACGACATCCTTCTAATCGGAAGTGAATTACCAACACTGCAATAGGTGAAGCAGTGGTTGAGTAAGTGCTTCGAGATGAAGGATTTAGTCGAAGTTGATTTGATCCTTGGTATTTGGATCTATAGAGATAAATCGATTTGGGTTCTGGGCCTAAGTTAAAAGATGTATACAGATAAAGTTTTGAAACATTTTAGCATGGAGAAGGGAAAGAAAGGATTCTTGCCTAAGCACCATTGGTTGAAACTAAGTAAGAACGTCTCCCCTCAATTGAAAGAGGAGAGGGAGAGGACGATGGGGATACCTCATGCATTAGCTATAGGTTCCATCATGTCCTCCATGTTATGTACGAGACCTAATGTCGTATTTTCACTAAGTATGACGAGTAGGTACCAGTCGGATTCAAGAGAGAACCACTGGAGTGATGTCAAATCGATCCTTAAGTATCTTAACCAAACTAAGAATTCTTACTTGGTGTATGGAGGTCAATATGAGTTATTGGTCAGTGGCTATACTGGCGCGAGCTTTGAGACCAACGAGGATGAAAACCAATCACAATCTGGTTATGCCTTTCTCCTTAATAGCGGTGCCATTAATTGGAGTCCTTGAAACAACATACTATTATGGATTCGACTATAGAGGCCGAGTACATAGCAGTATGTGATGCAGTAAATGAAGCTATTTGGTTAAGAAAATTCATCAGTAACTTAGGAGTAGTCCCATGTATCCTAGACCCAGTGATGGTATTTTGTGATAACAACAGGGCCATTGCAAAAGCAATGGAGCCCTAGTCATACAAGAGATCCAAATATGTACTCAAAAAGTTTCACCTGATACGAGAGATCATGGATTGAGGTGATATCGCATTGCAGAGGGTTTACATAAAGAATAATATTGCTGATCCATTGACCATGGCATTAGCTATCACATAGCACCAAGATCACACTAGATCTATAGGGATTAGGGCCATGCCTACTTGGTACTAGTGCAAGTGGGAGATTGTTGGTGTGCCGTAGTTTGTAGGTATTGGTACGTACTATCAATGGTTGATTGTATAAATACATTATTTTTGTCACATTATAAAGGTAATTAATCTATTTGTTATATACCTTGTTCTATGCTAATAAATAGAGTATCCATTGATTAATTTCATAAACATATATCCCAGGTTTGTTCTAGGCCATAGGAATTAATAGAACAATAAACTTGTGCATTGGTTAACTGTGTAGCAGTTAAGAATGAAGGTATGTTTGGGCTGCACACGGGACTGAATGGATCTATACGGGAAACATTACATGGTTTTATCATCGTAACTTTTTCTCGGGTAGGACTCATTGTGTCCTCAGACTTGAGATCATTATAACATAACATGGGTTCTCATACAGCTTGACTTACTACTAACAGGCTTGTGATTGGGGGCTAAGTACGGGTATAATTGGGTAGGCCAGTGATAATGTTGATATTGAAAATGAGTCGATAAGATTGCCACTCAGCATCCACTGAGATGATCCAACCACTTAATGGAATGGGTTTGTAAGTGTACGATCGCAACCAAATAAGATGGGCACTTATTTGATCTCACGATCCATTCTGGATCAAGAAATGTGATTAATAGAGAATAGGATGACGAAGCCACGCCTTTTTCTTTTCACACTGGATATCAGTTTGCATGGGATAAATACAAGAATAGCTACCAGGATGGATTCTCTTTGGAAGAAGCTGCTTAGCTATCTTAATTGGGGGTTACCATGGTTTTCTAAAACCAACTGGTAGTCTGTGGGCTTTGGGCCCACTACCAATATAAACACAGTCCCATAGACCATTTGCTTCGGATATATTGATTTTTAAAATGGACGAATTTAAATTTGGAATATTTAATTAATAAGCTTACATAATGTGATCGATTAATTAATTGAATTAATCAAGTTATATAAAGTAAATAAATAATTAAATATTCATATGTGATTTTAATTTATTTAATTTATTATGGGGTTGATTTAATCAAACCATAGTTAAATTAATTAACCTTTTACCCTGGGGGTAAAATTATATGGTTAAATTAATTAGCCATAGTTAAAAAATTATATGTGTCTGGATTTTAATTAATGATTCATGGGGTTAGTTTTTGATGTGGTAAATTTTAATTGGCATATTAAAATTGTACCGGTCGAAAAATTAACCGGTTCGACCAATTCGTGTAACCAAAAGATGGTTGGACCAAACTGGTTAGACCGGGGTGGTTCAGGGAAGTTGTATCTCCCCACAACACTCCCTATAACCACCCAGAATGCTGTAGGAAGTGATGGGGGACGTCATTTTATAGCATCAAGAGAGAAAAATAATGCAGAATTTTCTAAAGAGAAAATTTAAAGCATTTTTCAATCATTGGGTCCAAGGGTTAGTCAATAATCATTCATTAGAACCTCGCTAGCACGAGTCCGGAGTTTCAATGGTCTCGCATAAGACTTTGGAGGAATTCCACTTGGATTCTACAACTATCTCTTAAGGAGATAAAATCCATAAGTCTTCAGATCATCCTTTTTGTTTATATGGGGAAAACTCTTCCCGGTTGAAATTTGGAAAAATCGGTCAACAAGATCAGATCTGAGAAATTTTAATTTGCAATTTCATAGTGGGATTAGTTTTCTTGAGTCTAATCTGGTTCATCCCAATAGCATAGCATAGGTCGATGTGAATTTAACTAAGCTAAGTCATAGTGAATGGGGACCTTCAATATAGCGACTGCACATAATTAAAGCCAAAATGTTGGGATCTTTTATTTGCCATTGACATGCACATATATTGTATGAATGTGCATGACAATATATGTGTTATAGTGTCCATAGGCTTTAATTACTATCCTGTTTGTACTTTATTTGTTTTTGAAATATCCCCTACGTGGGATTATTTTGATGTATTTATTTTATTTTTATATTTACTTGTAACTTATGAATATTGTAACTGCATCAAGATAAAGGTATGGGAGCCAAAGGTGGAAGCTCGAACAAGTAATAGTCGTGTGGGGAGCCTGATAAAGAACAAACCAAGCCAAGATGGATTGTTATGTAATTATGTAGGCTATTAGTTTAATATATAGTGATGTAATATAAAAGCCCATAGACTACCATATTGATTTATTTATAAATGTATGTTATGAATTATTTTATGGTATGTTAAACTTTTCCAAAGTTTCCACCCGCAATTATATATTCTAAGCTGTTATCATGCTTAAAATAAATCGATTAAATAGAGAGTCGCTGAAAAGTGCTTTCCAACTTCACGCCTCATCCTCTTATTGATAATTGTAGTATAGTTAGTACCAAAGCTAGCTATATTGTAGTTGATTGATTTGATATAGTATTGGTATGCCCTAGTCCGTGGCATAGATTCTTTTGTATATTATACATTCAGTAGTTTGCTTCATATTAATATACATTTAGTGTTCTGAAATAAAGGTATTAATCTATTTGATTATATCTTGTGCTAGATAATAAATAGAGAATCCATTGATTGTTAATCATAAACCTTTAAGTCCCAAGTTTGTTCTAGGTAATGAGAATGAATAGAACAATAAACATGCGCATCAGTTGATTATGAGGTAATCAAGGATGCGGGTAGATATGGACCCCACATGGTACTGGACAGATCCACACCGGAAACATTATATGGTGAAGTCGTCATTGCTGTGTTTCTTAGGTAGGGATTGTTTATCCTTAAACCTGAGAACATTACATCACTACAAAGAATCTCATACACTTTGACATACACCTAACGTATGTATA
>CAOJCR015427992.1:0-11613 GCA_948330485.1 Euphorbia neoarborescens
TATATATATAAAATTAATTTTAACAAATAATCAATATAAATTAAATAATAAATCAAAAAATATGATAATTAAAAAATATATTACCCTTAATTTTTTAAAAAGTTTTATTACTTTTAATTATTTACTCCCATTTTTCACAACAACAAAAATCATATATGTATTATTTATTAAAAAGTAAAAATAGCCCCACAATACAGCCAACAAAACAATTATCATATTAATATTTTATTAAAAAAATAAATTACTGCAGTTGGCAGTAAAAAACTGCCAACTGCAGGGAACTCAATAGGTTGATATATACTAACCGTTGAGCTCCTTCAATTCTCATTAACCTCTCCATAATGGAGAGGTTAATGAGAATGGATATAATATACCCATATTATATCCCCAGTAGGGATGCTCTTAGTTAATTAACTAAAATCAAACCTAATATTAATATTTTTTCTAAAGGAAATGATTGATTGAAACTAATATCACTGATTATCGATACACAATTATCCGAGAATGATTATGGTGCCCCCGGTCCACCAAACAGTGGTGGACCGGATGCACTAAGATGTGTAAGGGATATTATTAATCTGTAATTATTTTGTATAGTTTTTACTGTATAAGGATTAGTTTTGTATTTCTCCAACCCTGATTAAGATTCTTTCCTGTATAAATACTCCTTATATCAATAATACATTTAACGTTTTCCATCAATTCTTTATGGTATCAGAGCTATTGATCTAGGATTTTCTTATTCACTATCTCTGTTTCTCAATGTCCACGAAAGCTCCACCATGAGCTCCTCCTCTTCTTTTTCATCATCCAGTTCCAACTCCTCTACCACCGCTGCTTCTTTATTCTCCTCATACATGCCGAATGTTATTCATTCAAATCTCAAACTATCAACATCCAATTTTCTTGTTTGGAAGACTACAATGGTGCCTTTGTTGAAAGGCAATGGTTTAATGGGCTTTGTTAATGGAAAAATTGTTGCACCACAACAATATGATGAAGTCGGCAACGAAACACCGGATTATGAAGCTTGGGAGAGGCGTGACCAGCAGGTTCTATGCTGGATATTAAATTCCATTCATGAGAATTTACCGCCACAATTCGTTGGTGCCTCAACAGGAAAGGAAGTATGGGATCGTGTGATGGCAGCGTATTCCACTGGTTCTCGGCCTCAAATCAAAAACCTTTGCCACCAGCTAGTACATCTTCGAAGGGGAAACAACTCTATTACTGCCTACACTAACAACGCCAAGGCTATTAGTGATGAGTTAAGGGCTCTCGGCTATGAATTATCGGAAGAGGATCTTGTTGATGCCATAATTTTGGGGCTTGGTGAAGGTTACGATATGTTTTAAAGAACCATGGCCACTCGGACAGATTCTGTCTCGTTTTCAACCTTAGTTGGAATGCTTCTCACCGAGGAGCGTCAGATGAAATTTAATGCTACTTCTGCCTCTATTGTTCTGGCAATTTCGTCGACGGCTAATTATGCATCAAGAGGCTTGATGGCTACAAGGGGACACGGTGGTCGACACGGTAGCCGTGGTAGAGGGGCTGGTCGATTCCAACCAGGCAGATATAGCGTTCTGATAATAACGTTCCTAGCTCTAATTTGAATGCTGAAGAATATGTTACATGCTACAATTGCAATGGCTCAGGTCATAAGGCAAACATGTGTCCCTCTCCAAAGATGAACAGAAACTGAAACCACTCTCCCTCCTCTAACCTTGTAGCTGCTAATAATCCGAATAAATCATGGGTGGTTGATACTGGGGCCACGTATCATCTAACATCAGATATGGGAAACCTGGCTCTTCATTCAGAATATCATGGACCTGAAGAGGTTCAAATGGTAATGGTATGTTTATGCCTATCTCTCATGTTGGTTTCAAATCCTTTCGGATTGGTAATTCGCTTCTTCAGCTACATAATATTTTGCATGTTCCTTCGGCGAATCGAAATTTGTTATTTGTTTTTGCACTAATGAATTCTAATCCTGTCTCTGTTGAATTTTTTGCTAATCACTTTCGAATTAAGGATCTGGAGTCGAAGGTGACTTTATTCTGAGGTCGAAGTGATGATGGACTCTACAGCTTGTGCTTGAATTCCAGTGATTTCGCCTCTAATTCTTCATTAGTTAGTGCTAATTTTGTTAGTCTTAATCTCTGGCATGCTCGATTAGGGCATCCAGCTTTGCCTACTGTTAAACGTACTTTGCATCCCAATTCAATAAAATTTGATCATTCTCATGTTTCGTTGTGTAATGCATTTGCTCTCAGTAAAAGTCACAAATTGCCCTTTTATGATTCTGTTTCTGTTTCTAATGCTCCTCTTGAATTAATTTGTGCTGACGTATGGGGACCTTCTCCTGTTCAATCCTTTGATGGTTTTTCCTATTATGTATTATTTTTTGAATATACTTGGATTTATTTTATGAAAAAGAAATCTGAAGTCTTTGAAATATTTGTTCAATTTCGCATTATGGTTGAAAAATACTTCAATAGACAACTTAAAATTTTTCAATCCGATGGGGGTGGTGAATTTCAAGCCTTAATACCTTTTTTTCGTGAGCACGGGATAACTCATAGGGTTTCTTGCCCTTATACACCTGAACAAAATGGTAGTGCTGAGAGAAAACATAGACATGTTGTTGAAACTGGTCTCTCCTTGTTGCATCATAGTTATATGCCAATTCGATTTTGGACAACTGCATTTGACTGTGCTGTTTATAATATTAATCGACTCCCCCACTCCAACTGTTCAATATGACACTCCTCTTCATCGATTATTTGGCACTCATCCTGATTATTCTATGTTGAAGGTCTTTGGCTGTTTGTGCTATCCTTGGTTGCGTCCCTATACTAAGCACAAACTTGAGTCTCGTTCTGTTCGTTGTGTATTTTTTGGGCTATAGTAAGGTTCACAAGGGCTACAAGTGTCTTGATTTCTGTACTGGCAAAATTTATATCTCACGCCATGTACTTTTTCATGAACAGGTATTTCCGTTTGATGGTTTTGATAATGCTGTGTCATCAGTATCAACTCACTCTCCATCAACCTCATTATCTCCTACTTTACCAATTACATTGCCAGTGGTGCCTCAAACATATGTCCCATTCCAACCAAAACCCCTCAGAACAGAATCCTTTTCTCAATCACCTATTACCCAAAATTCAACATCTCATAATTCAGAACCTGAAACTTTTCCCACCAATGCTGAACCTATATCTGAACCTCATACCCCTGTAACATATGGTAGCCCTACATCTGAGTCATCCGTATCTGCTACTGCTTCTCGGATCGTAGCTCGAACCTCTAGTGTTACTTCTTCTAGTCCTAGTTCTTCTCCTGGTCTTCCATTGGCTATTTCCTTACAGAATGATGCTCCTCCTAAGCAGTCTAATTCTCTAGAAACTATTGTCACTAGAAGCAATCGCGTTGTAAAGCCGAGACAGATTTTGGATCTTGTTGTAGCTGTTCCCCCTCTACTATGTTGGAGCCTTCCTACTACACTCAGGCTGCTAAAGTTCCCGAATGGCGAGCAGCCATGACTGAGGAGATCAATGCTCTATTTGCTAATGGCACTTGGGATCTGTACTGGCTTCTCCCACTCAGAATGTAATTGGCTGTAAATGGGTGCTCAGGGTTAAACAGAAATCTGATGGGTCTATTGAGCGTTATAAAGCTCGATTGGTGGCAAAGGGTTTTCATCAGAGGCCAGGCGCTGATTTTCATGATACATCCAGTCCTCTGGTTAAACCCACTACTATTCGTCTTCTCTTATCTATTGCTGTTACTTTTAAATGGATTGTTCTGCAACTTGATGTGTCTAATGCCTTCTTACATGGCACTCTTGATGAGACTGTTTATATGCAGCAACCTCTAGGATTTATTGATAGGAGATTTCCTAATTATATTTGCAAACCGAAGAAATCTCTGTATGGTCTCAAACAGGCACCTCGACAGTGGCACCGTTGTCTCACTTCTGTACTTTCTCAGTTTGGTTTCTGTGTTTGTAAGTTTGATAGCTCCCTTTACTTCATTAACAATACCACTGTGAAGGTGTTTTTCTTGATTTATGTTGATGACATTTTGTTAATGGGGGATTCTGTCACGTTCCTGGATAGTGTGTTTCGCTTTCTTCAGTCTCAATTTGCAGTAAAAAAATTTGGGGAGGTTGCATTATTTTCTTGGAATTGAAGCTGCTTGGAAGCTTGTGGTTTGTTTTACATCAAACCAAATATATTAATGATCTCCTTGTTAGAGCTCAAATGCATCAATGTAGTTCCATTGCCACTCCGGTCAATACGGCTCAGAAATTAATGCTTACAACTGGAGAACCATTTTCTGATCCAACACTATTTCGATCAGTGGTTGGAGGTTTGCAGTGTCTTACTTTTACTCACCTAGATATTTCCTTTATAGTTAATTGGGTTTCTCAATACATGCATTCTCCTACCACGGAACATTGGAGCGCTGTCAAACGTTGTTTACGTTATCTTCATGGTACTACGAGTTATGGCATCATGTTGCGTACTTGTAACTTTTTACTTACAGGCTTCTCGAATTCTGACTGGGCGAGTTGTTTGGATGATAGGAAATCAACCACAGGTTTTGTAATTTATTTTGATAGTAATGTTATCTCGTGGTCTTCTCAAAAGCAACGTGTAGTGTCTCGTTCATCTATCGAAGCAGAATATAGAGCACTTGCTTCCGCTACATCTGAGTTGCATTGGTTACATGTTTTTCTTCGTGAAATTGGATTCTCTCGGCTTCCTACTCCCAATTTGTTTTGTGATAATTTAAGTGCTACCTACTTAACATTGAATCCAATGTTTCATACCAGAAGTAAGCATTTGAAAGTTGATTTTCACTTCATTCGGAACCGTGTGCTCAAGTGCTTACTTCGGGTGCTTTTCTTACCATCAAATGATCAAATTGTTGATGTCTTGATCAAGGACCTATCCAAGCAACACTTTCTTTGTTTGAGAGACAAGTTGACTGTGATTGCATATCCTAGCTCAACTTGAGGGGGTATAAGGGATATTATTAATCTGTATTTATTTATATAGTTCTATTTGTATAAGGATTAGTTTTGTATTTCTCCAACCTTACTTAGGATTCTATTTCTTGTATAAATATTCATTAATAGTAATACAACTCAACGTTTTTCAACAATATTACAAATATAAAGATAAATTAAAAAATAAAAATTTAATTATCTAAAAAGAGAGAGAAAAGTGGATAAAAGAGATGGAGACACAAAATAAAAGGATATGAAAAAAATTAAGAAAAAAACAAATAAAATTAGAAGAATAAAAGAAGATAAAAAATGATAATTAATATTAATATAAAATTAAACTATTATTATAGTTGGTATTTTATTAAAATTATATTTAATATTTATTTATTGAAATACTAATTTAAAAAAATATTAATTTCATTTTTATTTAAAGCCAGTTAATTAATTAACTAGTTCTAGACTAGGATAATGTTTCATATTGATTTAACATTAATAATAAAATAGAATGAATATTAACAATTATAGTGTTTAGAAAAAACTTTTAAAGTAAAAATAATGTAGTTATATTAATTTAAAAGGTATTTATAAAGAAGAAAATATAAAAATTAAAATAGAGAGATGAAGTAGAGTACTTATTAAAAATAAAAAATAATGACATAAAAATATTTTATGTAAAAAGTATAAAAATTAATATATAAAAAGTAAATAAAAAATATAAAAAGTTTATAAAAAAGCACCACCATTCTTCTACCTGACATTTATATTTATATTAGCTCTAAATCCAACCGGCGAAGATAGACACAAGTGGTAAACACTTGGTCGCTTGATGGGGAGTAAGGTTTAAATTTTAAGTTCGACTCTCCGCACCCGTATAGGTACTCTGAATAATTCTATGATAAAATTACGGAGTGTTTCTGCGAGGACGCTCGGCAGGGGCAATAGATTAGTCTTTGGACGGAAGGTTTGAGGGAAATCACTGTCAGAGCATTTATCAATTAAAAAAAAACCAGAATGATATATCAGATGAATTTAATATTAATAAAATATATAAAATATTAATAATAGTAGAATTAAAAAAAATCATGCTATTTTTAATACAATTATATTAAGGATGACAATATATAAAAATTGAAAAAGAAAAAATAAAATGAAATAATTAGAAGGAAAAAATTGTAATTTAAAAAGTAATTTTAAAAAATATAAAAATTAAAGCAAAAGATTCTAATAAAATAAAGGATTGAACTAACACTTCAAATTTGTAGTATATTTATACTAACTCTAAATTTGAGAGAATGTTTCAAATGAATTTAACATTATAAATATATAAAATATTAATAATAGGAGAATTGGAAAAAATATGTTATTTTTAATACAATTATATAAAAAAAATTGATAAAATATAAAAGTTCAAATAGAAAAAATAAATGAAATAATTAAAAAAAGAAAATATCAACTTAAAAAAATAATTTAAAAATTTATAGAAATTAAAATAAAAATTATAATAAAATGAAGGGTTATCACTTTGGCTTCAGATTTATAATGTACATTCCAGTATAGATTAACAAATTTGGGCCAAGCTCAAAGAGATTTCGATTTCGAAATCAAATTATTTTGAGCTCAAAGTTTCTAGTTTCTTTATTGCATTCCTCCCATGTCAACCCTAACTGAGAACTGCTATCTCACGTATTAATTCAATGTAAGCGTGTCAGATTCTCTCTATTTTATGTTCAGTAGATTTTGATTTTGGGCTTTTTTTTCCGCCTTTTCCGTTTGGTATTCAATCAATTAATTGCTCTCTCGAATCATTCTAATAAGCTTTATTAGTTTGTAATTGGCCAGTCGAATTGTTTTCTTTACTATCAAATTCGGTCGCTGCTTTTCCACTGCGTTTGCGCATAGATTCCTCACTATAGCGCGGTCTTGATTTGATATTGGGGGTGAATATTGCAGGTCTAACCAGGATAAAGCGAGAGAATCCATTAAGCACGCCCTGAAGGCACTGAGGAAGCGGCATTTGCTTGAAGAAGGCGCTCATGCCCCTGCTTTTGTTGCTCTTTCCAGGCCAATTATTTCTCAGGTTCCCCATTTTATATAGTTTAATGTTCATGCTTCCAAATTATATTTTTCTCAAAATTATGCAGAATTTATTTGAGTTTTTTTTTTTGCACTGATTTTTTACCAGCAATTTGATTATTCATGAATTTTCAAGTACATTGCACTTAAAAAAAAGTTCGAAATTTCAGTTTTGACTGTGAGTCTTAATTAGTTTTTCATGGTGTAACCTTTTTGGCCCTTACGAAGGGGTCAGAATGGAAGGAGAAAGCAGAAAATCTGGAGTTGGAACTTCAGCAATGTTATAAGGCTCAATCACGATTATCAGAGCAACTTGTAGTGGAGGTAGCAGAGGCTAGAGCATCAAAAGCTTTGCTGCAAGAAAAGGAGTCGAACCTAAATGAATTGCAAAAGGAGTTGACTCAGATAAGGTGGACTCTTGCAATATTTTGTTTGCTGGAAAAATGGATGACCTTATTGTTTTGTGGTCCGAAAGAATTTTGAGCATTAATTTTTGTGTTGCAGAGACGAATGCTCTCTGTTAAAGGCAGATCTAGAGGAAAAGATCAAGGGTTTAGAATTGGTTGTCGGTGAGAATCATGAAATTCGAAGACAATTGGAAGAGATGACCATGAAAGCAAAGAACGCAGAGGCTGAAAATAAGATGCTCATTGACCGCTGGATGCTGCAAAAGATGCAGGATGCTGAGCGTCTGAATGAGGTACCTTATACCATTGATATAGTTGTATCTGAAATATGGAATTACATTATATTTTTTGCTTAATTTTTCTTCATTTTTTATCAACATTTTGGAGAAGAAACTTCACAGGTTCTTGAAGTGCCTTTTTTTAATGTCATTAATAGACAATTTAAATGTAAGTGGATTTTGGAATGGATTGTCCCTTTTTGGTTTAGGGTGAAGCAAATTGAGAGTACAGAAATAAGAGCAAATAGACAGATTTGGAGAGAATTAGAGAAAGGATTTGACTAGAATTATAAGAGAGAAACAGGATAGAAGGAACTTTAATCCTCACTGAGAGAAACTCCCCTCTCTATCATCCCTGCAATCTGATGCAGCAAACTTACAAAACTCAACCTATTTTCTTGCCCACAAAATAACTCACCAAATATTAATTTACTGAACGACCACATCTCATCTGGTTGAAATAACTATTCTCTTTATGCATTACAAACTGGAATTGTCTCACTGATTCCTCTCTCTACTTTGCTGTCTTGTCACCCAATTAACCCCTGATATAATATTTTTCCCTTTGTAGCAGAACAATCTATACCTGTATGTTTCTCATCTTATGTTGTAAGAATTTTCAATCATTCACCCATCTGCTTTCTTCTATAGCCCAGCGTTTATGTATCTGCTGTTTCGAAGAGTGCAGACTGGCCAACAAATAAATAAAAGCCATCTCTGGGTGTTCTGTTGATCATTAGACCCAAGTAGTAGATTACTTTTTTTATCTTGCTTTTCAGTTTTGAGGGAGTTATTTGATTATTTTCCCTGTGCTTTATGGTAAGAATACACAGGGTGAATTAACTGTTTCCTCGATTAAATAGGCTAATTTACTTTATGAAGAAATGGTTGATCGTCTCAAGGCAAGTGGCCTGGAGAAACTTGCTCAACTGCAAGTTGATGGGGTTGTCCGGCAAAGTGAGGAAGGTGCAGAGTACTTTATGGAGTCCACCCGTCCCTCTTCTTGCAAACACAAAATTACAGCTCATGAAGGTGGCTGCGCGGCCATAATGTTTGAATACAGCTCTAGCAAATTGATCAGTGGTGGACAGGATCGGTCGATCAAAATGTGGGATACAAATACTGGATCTCTAAGTCGCACACTTTATGGCTGTGTTGGCTCTGTTCTTGATCTCTCCATAACACATGACAACAGATCAGTAATTGCAGCTAGCAGCTCAAACAACTTGTATGTATGGGATGCCAACTCTGGGCGTGTCTGCCACACCCTAACTGGCCACTTTGATAAAGTATGTGCTGTAGACGTGAGCAAAATCTCTAGCCGCCATGTTGTCAGTGCTGCATATGATCGAACTATAAAAGTGTGGGATTTACAAAAAGGTTACTGTTCGAACACAATTGTTTTTCCCAGCAACTGCAATGCTCTTTCTTTCAGCATGGATGGTCAAACTATTTGTTCTGGTCATGTTGATGGAAATCTTCGGTTATGGGATATGCAGACAGGAAAGCTTCTAAGCGAAGTTGCGGCACATTCTTCTGCAGTCACATCCCTATGTCTATCTCGAAATGGTAACCTTATATTGACAAGTGGGAGAGATAACTTGCACAACCTGTTTGATATGAGATCGTTGGAAGTCTGTGGCACATTGAGAGCAAGCGGAAACAGAGTGGCATCTAATTGGAGCCGCTCTTGTATTAGTCCTGATGACAACTATGTGGCTGCAGGATCAGCTGATGGATCCGTATACATCTGGTCGATATCTAAAGCTGATATAGTCACCACTCTGAAGGAGCACACTTCATCCGTCCTTTGTTGTTCCTGGAGTGGACTTGGCAAACCATTAGCCACTGCTGACAAGAATGGAATTATTTATACTTGGACATGATGGTTTCTGACTAGCAGAAGTTGCAAAGTAAATATGGTGGGTGGTTCTTGTTATAATTATCTAGATTCGCTTGGTTTTCACTCAGACAAACCGGTGCAGTGGTGAGCTGTGGCATATCGAACAAGAGAGCGAAGTTATGCTTTGGAGCAGACACGGTTGGATTGTGATAAATTCTTAGAGGACGAATGTGCGTTAGGAAGGTTTTTATTTGTAAATAGAGAACAGATTGACTGTGAGTATTGAAGTAAACAGGATGTAGAGTTCTTTTGTGGGAAATTATTTTCTTTTATTTTGGTCGACAGCATTCCATTACTGGCTACTGTTTCTGTTGAGGACCGGCTTTTTCACTTACTTGAGCAAACTCGAGTAAGTTCATCAACTCGTTGTGTACTTCTAAATTTTGAACAATTTAGTTGGAGACTACTAAATTTTATTAAAATATATATCGCAATCTATGTTAATCAACTTGACAAAAACGACTCTAATATGTTAATCAACTTGACAAAAACTAACTCTAACTTAAATTGTACCAGCCAGCAAAAAGAAAAAGAAACAGATGAAAAAAAATCTTAGCCAAGCAGACAGACAGATAGATCGAAAATTCGCTTTTAAATGTGGAGTCAACAAAAACACCAAATTAGAATTGATACTGTTGCTTGGAAGTATCCATTTTGACAAATGTTCAAATCCATAATTTGGGTCACATGTAAACCATACGCAACTCTAAATTATCATTTGTGCTTGCATCAAGGATTTTGCTCTCCATAATGCAACTGATAAGGGAAAAAAAAAGGAAGATATTTGAGAATTATTGGTGCTAGTTCCTGCGAGAGTTTTATCCTAAAATGCATAATTTAATATAATTGAAATAAGTTCTTAGTATCTCAGCAAACAACACCAATGGGGAAAGATAAAGAAGGTAGGAAATGTAGTTTTAAACATTATTAATAATTTGTACTAGCTGATGGATATGTATAACTTTTGATTGTCATGACATTACATGCGTGATTTTGAAAAGCACATAAGCAATTATTAACCTACCAATAAAAACAAGTACAGTAATGGAAAAGGATTCTCTCCTGATGGTTTCCCAACAGGAGAGATCCTGTAAAATTATAGCCGCCCGATGAAATTCGGGCGGCAGTGATTTAATCAATTTTTTTTTTTAAAAAAAAAAATAAAAAAAAAAATTAAGTAAATCATAGCCGCCCAATTTTTATCAGACGGCTGTGATTCATTGAACAGGATGCTCCTGTTGGGAAACCATCAAATTTTAACAACAATATCTGCATTTTAAAAAAAATTCAAAGAATTTTCTATTTGTTATGCTTTATTTTACTGCTTTGTCTTATTAATTAATAAAATACACTAATATCTTCAAAAAAAAAAAAAATACACTAATATTTGGAAAAAAATTCATTTCCTACGTTAAAATTTATTATACTAAACTTAACAAACTAGGAATTTTTTTGGTATTTGATTTACTACAAGGCAGTAAAATTGTCTATTTCATTTTGGTATTTAATTTACTATAAGGTGGATATTCAATTTCAAACAGTAATTCCTATATCAATTACTTTTTTATGGATATAATAAGTATATTTTTTTTAACTATTGATGAAAAAATAAAAAAAGGGCATAAACAACGAATAATTTCTAAAAAATATCCAAAAATTATGTACATATTACTTAATAATTTTATAATTAAATTTCAAAATTTAAAAAAAAAATTCAGTAAGTCTATTATTTACTATGTTTTTAATTTTATTATTATTTTATGCTATTAAAAATAAAAAATGTGTAATAAAAAATTTAAATTAAAAATTTCTAAATTTTTCTTTTTAATTTTGTTGTATTCTATTTTTTTATTTTTTACATCGTAATTTAAAATATTTTTCAATTTTTTTACTTCGTAGTACTTTAGGTTTGGTAATTAGACCAGATAA
>CAOJCR015432439.1:0-10389 GCA_948330485.1 Euphorbia neoarborescens
TCCACAGCAGAAATTTACAGATTATGTCTCTTCTAGATACTGTTGTATATATCCTCCACGCTCAAATGCATGAACTACTCTAGATGATGGACCCATTCTAGCAGGACGCAGACCAAATTAAAATAAAAGAGAGAAGAGGGAGAGGAAGTTGTGTATTACTTCTGCAGCCTGCTCCCTACTCCCTATATATATATATATCGTTTAATTATTTATATGTCTGTCATTTATTAAAATCGGGTCGATTAAATTAACTATGAATTAAAATTCAATTAAATTGAATACCGCATTTGTATAAATTGAACAATATATCATTCTTATACAAATACATCTCTATTAATTAAATTAATTTTACACCCATCATAATTTAATTGTACATAAATAAAATACACAACGTGTATTAATTAATTATTTACTTTATATAATTTAATTAATTGATCATTCAATTAATTAATTACATTATGTAAACTTATTAATTAAACAATTACCCTCACATTTAAATAAATTAAAAACGAAAACTAATCCATATTTATTAAATTAATTATTTTATTCCATCCTTAATTGTCACATCTATGACCAGTAGTTCAATGTGCAAGATCCTGTGAGATTGTCTTTATGTTGGCAGAAGGCCAGTGCCCACAGACTACTGGTAGGTTCTAGCAAACCATAGTAGCCTCCAATTAAGACAACTTACAATAAGACTACTTGCAGCGTCTCTCAAAGAGAAACTGTCCCGGTAGTTGTTCTTGTATTATCCCTTACCAACTGATATCTATAGTGTATATAGTAAGGGACAGGGCTCCGTCATCCAAACATTACTATCACTTTCTTGATCTTTAATAGTTCATCAAATCAAATGAGTGCCTAACTCATTTGGGTATGATCATACACTCACAATCTTATTCTATCAAGTGGCCTATAATATCATCTCAGTAGGTGCTGAGTGGTAATTCCATTAACACATTCAGAACACATACATGTTCACTGACTCACCCGATCATACTCGTATTTGCATCCTATTACAGATACATTAGGTGTATGTCAAAGTGCATGAGATTACTGTTGCAATGCTCCTAGGTCTAAGGATAAAACAAGTCCTACTCAAGAAACACTTATGACGACAGAACCATGTCGTGTTTCCTGTGTAGATCTATCCAGTCCCATGTGGGGTCCATATGTACCCGCATCCTTGACTGCCGAACAGTCAATCGATGCACAAGTTTATAGTTCTATTCATTGCCATGAGCTAGAACAAACCTAGGATGTAATTATTCATGATTACAATCATTGGATACTCCATTCATTACCATAGCACAAGATATAAAATAAATGGATTAATACCTTCATTAAATAATACTTAATGTATATAGCACAAATTATTTCACCAGTGTACATTATACAAGAAAATCAATGCCTACAAACTAGGGCACACCAATAAAAATGGAAAGAGATTAACTAAGTAATTACTGTAGCATGATGAACGGTTATATAATCAACACATATGAAAAAATAGATGCATAATCAACAAAGAAAAAAATTAAATTTTCGGCTAGAATATAATCCAATAGTCATGCTATAAACATAAAAAATTGTGTAATAACCAATGCCCGAAACACAACTAAAATGAACTGCTAATAATAAATATGACAACCACCAGTGCAATATCGAACATCATTATTCACAAACATCCATAACGAATTAGAGCGGAAGTAGCAGTGAATTATTGAATGGAATAACAAATTGTATTTCCCCACAGATTAACGTAAACTTAATAGTCAAAGAATGATAGAAAAATGACCAAAAACAACTAAAATTACCTAATCAACAACAACCTGACTAACACGACTAACAGGTCGGACAACTAACAAGAAATCATGATCAGATAATGACAGCAGAGCAATATGAGGATGGGTCTTAGAAAATAATATGAATGTAGTAAGTACATCCAATTAATAAGCTCAAACAAATGAACCGTAAATCTAATGATTTAAGAAAATTTTCTTCATAAATTTGTTTATAAATAAGCAATTGAGTTTTTGCAAATGAAAGAAAACATTGAGGAATCCGGGACTCTAATCCAGAATCATATGATTAAGAAAAACAAACAGCAATAAGAACCAAAACCATCCGTATAAAATCCCAAGAATGATCAATAAGGAAAAGATCAACCCGTGTTGTCGAATCAAAAACAGTTGTCCAATAACCACGATAGAAATTCAACCAGCAGCAAAACAAGAAGGCTAAAATTCAATTCTTAGGGAATGAAAGAGAGTTGAGCATTACCTTGTTTCGGTCAAACTTATCTTTCTCCCTTAAATCACTTCACGGTTCCTCTTCATCGGAGTCTTTCTTCGTGTTTTCTTTTTCCAATCACCGAGGGTTAGTCCTTCAAATCGAAAGCATCCTTCACCAAACATAGAACCTCTCTGCGCAATTTCTTTTATTTTTTTGATTGTCGGAACCCTTTATCGAATTTCTTTTTCCTTTCGATTGCAAAACCCCTCAATTTCTATCTCAATGGCTGAAAGGAAGAACCCAACTCTCTTTTTATGATTTTTTTTCCAATTCCAGAACCCCTTCAACAGACTTCTTCTTCGCCTTTTATTAGCTCCCACGAGAGTCCAAACTACAAAGAGTCTCCCATTTGAAATCGCCCAGAATCCTTTCCAATCTCGTTTCTGTTCTTTCGATCTCTATCCCTCTTTTTTCGTGAAAATCAAAAGGAATCTACTCGAATCATAGAGTCCTAAACCAATTCTCCTCTTCTATTTTTTGATTTTTGAAATCCATCTTCTTATGTGATTGTGAGAAGCTTCTCCTCCACAAAGTCCAAAATGCAGCAAAACTTGATTTTTTTATTCCTCTTAACTACCAAAATAATGTCGTTTTTTGGTGTTTTTATGCGGACTAGAAATGACATCATTTTGGCACCTTCTCTTTTTTTCATTAAACACAAAACGACATCGTTCTTGGTGTTTTTAATTTTTCCCAAATGATATAATTTTACATTTTTTATCTTGTTCTAAAACATCCCAAAATGGCGTAGTTTTGGGACGTTTCCTTATTTAATCCTTCTTTCTTTTCTTATCTTCTTTTAAGTCCCTCATTCCTTCCTTCTCATCGACATTTGGCCTTTTTCGTCATTTATTGTTCAAAAAACCCAATTTTCCTTAAATCTTGATCTGACCAAAATTACAATTTTAATTTGATCCGACCCAAGAAAATCATTTTGACTTTAAAATTTTAATTTTAATCTAGTCTGGCCTAAGCTATTATTTTAACTCAGTTTAGCCATTATAAAAAATCATTTCAGTTTAAATTTTGGATTTTTTCTTTGACCTTCTCATTTGAATATATCAGAAGAATATATATCTTGTGTGCAGTTATGCCCTCTCTATTATAATACTCGGGAGTCTCGGTCTGAGCGAACAAGATGAACCAAGGTCGAACCCAAGGGACAATTGGCGTGTAAGATTAGTGCAAGTGTAAGTGTGGGTACAAAAGAATGAATATTTGTGTGAGGTATAAAAACAGAAAAGGCAATAGAAAGTAAAAACAGGGATTGGGGTCCACTCGAGCGGATGAAAAGATGGCTAAAAACAGATTGTAAAAAGTATGGATGATATCCAATCTTAAAGGAATTGGAGAGTGTTAATGTCGGGTGAATATGTGCCGGATGATGGAGGAATACACAGGGAAGAGCCTATATCTAGGTCAGATCCCCTTATCTAACCAAGTCTAATCTGGGCTTAACTCTCGCTGTACCCGGATGCTCGACTAGTTTCACTCGGTGCGGTTTCTCCCTAAACCATTCAGGATACGGATAGAAGCTATCTCTAACCTACCCGGTTCCTGAGATTCCATAATGGTGATCTATCGCTAGTCCTCACTCTCGTGGCCACCAGTGGATCAGTGCAAGGACACAGATGATCAGGCTATATACTCACAAAATCATAAACATAGGAAATCTATACAACACATACTTCCTTTAAGGAATCCGGACAGAAAAAACAAAGTCAAAAACCTTTATTAGCAGATATCAACCACACAAAGGGGTTTACTTATACATGTTGGAAAGAAGTTTCACAAAAACTAACATACAAACTCAACACAAAAAATGAAAGATTAAAAAGGAAGCAGGAAATGCAAACTAAAAATAAAAGCTTCCCCCTCTTCTACTACTGATGCCGAATGTGCTGCTGCGTTTGTGGGGAGTGAACGGAGGAAGGTAAATGCTGTTGACTGGAGAAGATGATGAGGTTGAGAAGATAGAGAAGGAGGTGGTAAAGCTTTACCAAGATGCTGTGCAAAACTAAGCTAACAACTAAAAGATAAAGTAAGCTGAGCTATGAAACTATGGAAGAAAAGAATGAAAATCTTAAAGTAAAACTTTGAAAACGAACCACAGAAAATGAAAAAAATGGTGGAACCCCTTTTCTTTCTTTAGTCAAGGGTATTTATACCTTTAAAAAGGCGAGGGACTTTGTCAACAAGTTGTCACTTTCTGCCAACTCCCACAAATATGTCCCATCAATCAAACTTTTTATGCTGATGGCCATACCAAGTTGGTGACAGTTCTTGTATTGTCAGGTGTGGGCCATCATTTTGTTCTTTCCCTTCTGGGTAATGGTCCAAAGGCAATCTTATCCTCGTAATCAGTACACGCCCAGTTCGATTGACTCCACTTGCTTTATGTAGGTCCCTCTTTTTCTTGGCGGCTGATAGTTGACTATCGAATGGCTGACTAACCGGATCTCCTTGTTGACTTCCAACAGCCTTATCTCTCTAACTCAGGATGAAATGGACGTCTGCTTGGATTCGGCTTGATACTGCACCGGATCTTCTTGGTGCCCAGGAACAGTGGACTCATTTGGTCAGAAGGGATAAAGAAGGCAGCTGTTCATTCAGTTTCTAGCTCCATCCAGCTTACATCATCTGGTATTTCTTTTATCTAGTATTCTACAAAATCACATACCCAGGTAAAACTAGCCATACAAAGATAAAAAAAATTAAGCATAAGCAACCATATTTTATATTTTATCATTTTTATCCGGATGCGGTGCATTTCGAGAAAACAAAGGTGAAACTTAACAAGATTTATGCAAATGGACCAGGGAAGCATATAATGATAGGCATTTAAATATTGAAAATGAGGTGTTGAAAACTGAATATCAAATTCCCCCACACTTAGACCTTGCTCGTCCCGAGTAAGGAGAACAACAAAAACTAAATGGGTTCGGATGTTTGAGTGTTGCATGCAAGTTAGGGTAGGAAGATGAGGGTCATGGAGCACCTTCCTAATCCGGTGTTTGGAGAGTGAACCACCGAATCCCTTATGTATGATAAGAGATTAATACCGAGTCCGAGAGAGCATATTCAGATGGAACTAAACTTAGCCTAACAACTGAAGTGTCCTTGTGTTAGGGGAGAGTTACGAAGAGAACTTTATGGGGGATTACACGCCTGTGTTTTTAGCCTTATTGGGTTAGTAAAGCTGCTTAACTCCAGATCATAGAGAGCATCCGAAAGGGCACCTTCGGCTTGTAGGGGGTAACTATTGTGGTTATTCACGCATTTATTCCTAGTTTTTTTAAAACAAAAATCTAATGTGGCTTAAAGCACACTTATTCCTAAAAAATCGGATCTAGGCTCTCTATTTTCTTGAAGATAAGTCAGATTCTTATGAGTTAGTATTGGTTGTTATTCAGGTTGCATTTGATCTTAAGCTTCTGAATGTAAATCTCTCGTTGTGTTCATCTAGGGGTGGTGACAAGTTGGTCAACCCTTATTTGAGCAAAACATATAACACTCGGTCACTTCTATCATTATATTATATAAAACCTTAAATAGCAGGAACTAAGCCTCTTTCCATCCGGCATATAGTCAACTCGATTCGGTTGACTTGGCACATTGGTTTGGGAACTCGGTGAGTCCCCACATTCAAAAGATGAATTGGGATTTTGATCTATGACAACCATAATACCACATCTTAACTCGTATGCAACACTTAACAAATAAAATGATAAATCATGCTATCAAACACTCAATTCTAGCATGCTTCCACTAAAATTTTTTCAAAAATTATCCCATCTACCGAATAAGACATATAAAAGTATAGGCCACCCCCCACACTTAAAATAACACTTTGTCCTCAAAGTGCAATGAGAAGCAAAGGAATGAAAAAATAAAAACGAGGGGAAGAAAGAGAAAGCTCCCTGGTAGTCAGGCTTAATTTGATACATAGGCAGATGGGATTCAACTGTATAGCTTATGCGGGAGAGAGTGGGGTCTACAAAAATGGTTAGCTAAAAAGGGAAAAGAAATATTTACATAGCGATGTTGTTGGACACGGCGGGAAGATCAGGATTCGGGAGAGAGACTGGATGGAGGGGAGGATGCAAGAGGAATGGAAAACGTAGTTTTAGCCGGATCACCAAGAAAATACAGCTTGCACCTCTGCTCGTTAACTTTAAACCTTTTGCCCTTGTCATTCTCCAACTCCAGTGTCCCATAAGGAAATACAAGAGAGAATGTTTAATATGAAGGCCAGCCCATAATACCTTTCGCTTGCAGTTGGCCCCGCCCTTTCTTTCAGCAGATTTTCTTTCAGTTTAAAGGGTTGAGGTTATTTTGGGCCGGGCTTGGATGGCATCGAGGTTGGCTCTTCCAGTTCCATTTGGACTTCAGTTTACCTGAAAAGAGTTTGAGGCGCGAGTTGAATAATAGGATCAGTTGTCCGGGTGCAAACTCCTTCTGGACTATATGCTTATCATGACAGGCTTTGGTCCGGTCTTTATACAACTTTGCATTCTTATACGCATTCCTTATAAACTCCTTTAGCTCGTTTAATTGGAGAAGTCTCTTCTTTCTAGCTCTCGAGATCGAAGTTCAGAGCCCGTGTTGCCCAGTATGCCTTGTGATCCAATTCCACCGGGAGGTGGCATGACTTTCCATACACAAGCTAATACGATGTGACTCCTATGGGGGTTGTATAAGAGGTCTGGTATGCCCAGAGCACATCATCCAGTTTAAGTGCCTAGTCCTTCCTTAAAGAGCTGACCGTCTTCTCCAATATCCATTTCAACTCCCGGTTGCTGACCTCCACTTGACCACTGCATTGAGGGTGGCAAGGAGTAGCAATTTGGTGAGTTATCCCATATTTCTTTAATAGGACTTTGATAAATTTGTTACAAAAATGACTCCCTCCGTCACTGATTAGTGCTCTTGGAGTCCCAAATCTTGGAAAAATCATTCTCTTCAGCATTCCTTGGACAACCCTTGAATCATTGGAGATGGATGCAACAGCTTCTACCCACTTGCTTACATAATCCACCATCACCAGTATATACTTGTTCCCCATAGAGGATGGGAAGGGTCCCATAAAGTCAATACCCCGTACGTAAAATATTTCAATTTCTAGAATACCTTGTTGGGGCATTTTATTTCGCTGAGAGATGTTTCCTGTTCTTTGACATTGGTCACAGCTGACCACAAACTTCTGTGCGTCTTTGGAAAGAGATGGCCACCAAAATCTGCACTGTAAAACTTTGGCGGCTGTCCTTGAAGCACTGTGATGCCACCACGCTTAGTGAATGGCAATGGGATAAGACATTCCGAACTTTATCTTCTGGGAGGCACCTTCGTATTAATCCTTCTTTGTATCTCTAGAACAGAAGAGGTTCTTTCCAATAATAAAAACAGACGTGATGCAGAAACCTCTTCCTTTGCATATGATCCATGTCTGGTGGAAACATTCCTTACTAAATAATTGACAAAGTCTGTGTACCAGGGCGGATCTCCTTTCATACCGGATTGAATGGCTACAACATATGCAGTCATTATCTGCTTACCTACAAAATCATCCCGGATAGGGATCCCATCATCCTGCTCCCTCAGTATATCCGGGTCTAACCGGGACAAATGATCAGCTACTGAGTTATCACTTCCCTTCCGATCCAGAATCTCCCAATCAAATTCTTACAGCAAGAGCATCCAACGAATCAGTCATGGCTTGTTATCCTTCTTCTTGAATAGATACTTCAATGCAGCATGGTCCGAGTAAACTACTACCTTATGACCGACCAAGTAGGAACGAAATTTGTCAAATGAGTATACAATGGCCAGAAGTTCCTTCTCAGTGGTGGTGTAGTTAATTTGACCACTGTCCAAGAGCTTGCTTGCAAAATAAATGACATATGGCTTGCCATCTACCCTCTATCTTAAAACTTCTCCAACGGCGTGATTGGATGCATCACGTATGATCTCGGAGGGAAGTTCCCATCGGGGCGGATGTAAGATTGGTACGGAGATAAGGGTTGCTTTTAACAAGTCAAACACCTGGCGGCAGGCTTCATCAAAGAGGAAGGGTACATCCTTTGCAAGCAGATTACACAGGGGTTTTGCAATTTTGGAGAAATCTTTGATAAACCTCTAGTAAAATCTCGCATGTCCGAGGAAACTTTGTATATACTTAACACTGATTGGGGGTGGCAAATTTTTAATAATCTCAATCTTAGCTCGATCTACCTGAATACCTTTGTTCAAGACTATATGGCCTAAGACTATCCCTTCTTGGACTGCAAAATGTCACTTTTCCCAATTCAGCACCAGTCCATACTCCTTACACCTATTCATTACCTTTGACAGATTGGTAAGAAAAGCGTCAAAGGTATCACCATATACACTAAAATCGTCCATGATCACCTCTACACATTCATCTATTAGATAAAAAATACAAAACATGTAACACTGGAATGTAGCAGGGGCATTACACAGGCCGAATGGCATCCTTCTAAAAGCAAAGGTGTTATAAGGGCAGGTGAAAGTTGTCTTATCTTAGTCATCCGGGTGAATGGGGACTTGATAAAATCCACTTAAGCCGTCCAAATAACAGAAAAAATTAAACTTAGCAAGTCTTTCTAATACTTGGTCAATGAATGGCAAGGGGAAGTGATCTTTCCCAGTGGCCTTATTCAGGCGCCCGTAATCTATACACATTCTCCACCCGGTGACCGTTCTGGGTAGCACTAGGTCATTAGCTTCATTTGGCACCACGGTGATGCCTCCTTTCTTAGGTACCACTTAGACAGGACTGACCCACTCACTGTCACTAATATTGTAAATGATATCGTTGTCAAGAAGCCTAATGACTTCTTTCCTCACAACTTCTTTGAAAGTTAGGTTGAGCCATCTCTGAGCATCTTTAAAGGGTTTGCTATCCTCCTCTAAATGTATTCGGTGTATGCATAACGAGGGACTAAGGCCCTTTAGGTCTCGGATAGAATAACCTAGGATGTCTTTACGCTCAATTAAAACATCAGACAGAGCTTTAACTCGAGTTTCAGACAAAGAAGCATTGCAGATAAAAGGTTTGGCAAAATTTTTATCAAGGAATGCATACTTCAAATTGGTAGACCACTTGGTGGGCAGTGGTCATATCAACTTGAGACTCACTCGATTTGGGCACAAGTACCAGATCATTATCTCAGTTCAGGGGTTCACACCTCCTAAAAATTCTATCTTTTTATGCATAAGGAAAAACGTCTAGCATCTTAGCAAGTTCCATGGCAGAAAAGTCCTCATGCTTAAGACCATTACATTCAGGCGGGTAAACATGCAAAGGGTCTCTATTCAGAAAAATATCCAACATATCATGCACATAAGAGTCTATAACATCCGGTATGTTAATCCTACTCACATTCTTGAATGGTATGGTTTTTTGTATGGTCTTATGCACGTCAAACTCTATAGTCTCATTATCTATTTGGAGAGAGATCTTAAGTTTTTGCCTATCAATAATTGCTCCAACAGTGGCTAAAAACGGACGGCCAAATAGGATCGGTACATCTTGACCTACCTCCATGTCCACTACAACAAAATCCGCAGGAAGCACGAATTTCCCAACCCGGGTTGGCACATCTTTAACCATTCTGACTGGGTACTTAAGACTTTTATCAGCTATGAATAAAACAATCTTTGTAGGTTTAAGCTCACCTATGCCAGAGGTTTTAAAAATTGAATAAGGCATAAGGCTTACGCTAGCGCCTAAATCACATAGTGCCCAGTCATAAGTTGTGCCACCAATAGTGCAAGGGACCGTGAAAGAACCCGGATCTTTACGCTTTTGGGGAATATTATTTATAAAAGCTAGGGCTTCATGTAGGAAGGCCACTATGCTCGGGTCTCTAACTTTATCTTTGTGATTTATTATATCCTTCAGGAACTTTTCCCATGAAGGCATATCATGTAAAACATCAAAGAATGGAAGGGTTACCGTGATATCTTTCATGTATTCAAGAAATTTCCCAAATTGTTTATCCATCCGGTTTCTTATTAGTTTTTATGGAAAAAGAACAGTAGAAAGGTCTACCTGGTCATTATCTTGATTTGTTT
>CAOJCR015434421.1:0-10293 GCA_948330485.1 Euphorbia neoarborescens
ATGTATCTAAAAAAATATACACAAAGATTTTGTGTTTCTTTATTTATGGCGTTCGCTGTAACTGTTTATTAAAGTCGAATAGTTCAACGTTTCTACAGAAAATAATATTATCTCATTACTATTACACAATTCTATCTTTTCAGGATTCAATGATAAAGGTTCTAGATTCTTTTTACCATGACCGGGATAAGGGAGTATTGTTATGGTTAGTATTTGAATGTGCGTTGATTGTTTCTCTTGTTCATGTGTGTAGGCAGAGGGAATGATGAATGAAGCATCTATTCCTACAGCCATAACTGCCTTAGAGGTATGACATTTCACACCTTCTTTATTTATTTTGTTGCTTATTATGGAGCTTTTACTCTTTGAATATCATAAAAATCTGTTATTGCTCTAGAATTAAATAAACTTTCAGTAATTATTTTGCAAATTTGTGTTGTCTCTTGTAGAATATGGTCACGAAAGATAATTTACATAATTATTATATTAATTGCATATCTAGGTTCAAATGAGATCCTCAATTATATTTTAACCATTTTTTTTGTAGGAATTATATTTTAACCATATATTGGATAGTTAACATATGAAATATAATGAAGCAGGGTACCTCTGAGTGTGGTTAACAGCTTTGTCATCGGCTGCATTTCTTGTAGCTCTCACTCTGAAAGGATAAAATATGGAAGGGGCATGACATATAAGGAAAATATAGTATACAAAGTTCATCAAACTATAATTTCATTCGGGTATACCCAGGGAATGGTTTAAACTTTGAACCTAAAAGAGTTGTGAATTTCAAAAAGTTCAAAGGAAAATGAAAATGTGAATGGAGAAATCAAAATACTTTTCAGAGGTTTATAGTTTTTCTAAAGATTGATTTGCGGGCTCTTCTAGTGAATCTTTTGAGGTTCCACCAAATCTAGAAGTTAGATTACTTTTGCATCATTTCATTTTATGATGTCCTTATCTAGTTGCTTGTTCTCATCTTTCCTTTTGTTCTTTCTTATTTTTAGACACCCTGATTTAAGCTTTTTCAATTGAAATCCGATATGCCATTTACACCCTTTCAATGCTACATTTATTTCAATGAGTTTGCTTTCAATATCTGGCAATGCTGTGGAACTTTATCCACCCGATGATTTAAATTGGTACCGTACTTGACAGGGGCATGCACATTGTCCATAACCAATGTTGATGATTTCATCCATACAGCTGACAAAACATGAGAGGTTATTTGTTGTATGAAATCACATGATAGTAAATGACACAAGTTGGATGAAATGAAGGAAAAAACTTCTTTATTTTTGTTAGCGGCAAAATCTCTTTCATTTCAATCCTTTTATTCGGTTTTTTTCTTTAATTTGGATACAGTAAATCAAAGTTCTATATGCTTGTATTTTACAAGAAATTGATTATATTTGTTAATCAATTTTGAAGTTCTCCTGGATAGACTACCGAAAAGAAGATGCATCTTGATGGTATAGGTAGTACATATCAACTCTCTTAAGCAATTTCTCATCTGTATTGTCTCACACTAATACATATTCGAAATTGCTAGCATTCTCCACTATACCATCCCATACTAGCACAGTCTCGATTACCCTCTCTTTTCGGTGTAGATTCGGTTCGTTTCTGCTCCCATCGACATCCTGGATGGCCACTCCTTACTCAGGTCTGATCCCGGCACCACCATTCTCAGGCCGCTCTTTGCTCAGGCCTCTACCCCGGCGCCACCACTATCAGGACCAGATCGCTACAGACGCACCAAATTCCGCCTGGTTCGTCCCTGAACCACACAGTACTGGTAAAGGGCTGGCTCTAATACCAAACTTTTTCACGACCCAACCTCCTAGTCTTAACCGGCGCTAAGGGACAGAAATACTTAAAGCCACCGGAACCCGTAGCAAGTCTTAAGGACAACAATAAAAAAATTCCTAACACAATTGTAACATTCATAAAATAAATCGGATACCTAAAAATATCATTTCTCTAATTATTTCAACATACAATAAATTACCTCAACTTGGTATTACAATCTATAAATTTAAATAACATATACATTAGAAAACATACTTAAACAAAACAAATGTGTTGTCCGAAAGAAGAACTTGGGCTGCAACACCTGAAAAATTTTAGAGACTCAGAACTTCCGGTATTGAATTAATTATATACAATGCATGATTAATCCAACATACTCACAGTGACACACAATATTTTAATATAATATGTATATATACATATAATATTAAAATATTGTGTGTGACCGTGAGTATGTTGGATTAATTATGCATTGTATATAATTAATTCACTACCGTGAGTTTTGACTCTCTAAAATTTTTCAGCTGTTTAGAAAAGGTTGCAGCCTAAGTTCTTCTTCCGGACAATATATTTATTTTGTTTAAGTCTGTTTTCTAATGTATATATTATTTAAATTTATAGATCACAGTACCATGCTTAGATAATTTATTATATGTTGAAATAATTAGAGAAATGATATTTTTAGGTACCCGATTTATTTTATGAATATTATAATTGTATTAGGAATTTTTTTATTATTGTTCTTAAGGTTTGCTACGGGTACCGGTGGCTTTAAACTTTTCCGTCTCCTACTGCCGGTTACGATTGGGAGGTTCGTGACATGACATAACAATATTTAACGTATTAACTGACTAATATCATCAATTTTGTTAAAAAGACTTAAAATTGTACACATTTATATTATGAGTATAAAGTCATTTTGAAACTTAAAAACAAATATAAACTTTGTTATAATAAAGTTGAGGGTTGCCCTATATTTTAACCTCCTAACAAATAGTTAAATGGCTAAAATTTTAAAATATGGTTTGTGATTTTACGTTTTATTAAAACAAAAATTGCAAAGGTTTTTTTTTTTTTTTTTTTTTTTTTTATCAAAATAGGATTCTAACATTCAATGTTATTAAAATAATGACTTTTTCTTAACACCATAAAAAATGTAATATAATAAAGATCAAAATAATTATTTCACTAATTTTATTTTAGGATTTACTTTTATTATATTTAATTGAATCTTAAATAGTCATCTTATTTTTTAATTATATTATATTTATTTTAAATATCAGTTTACAATTAATCCAACTTTTGCTATAACTGTTGGTTGTTTACTGTTACTATAACTGTTAGTTGTTTGTTGTTGCAGTTAGCTTTTAGCTGTTAAATACTTTTATCTAGTGTTTTGTAAATTCATAATGAGTTGTTGATATTAATATGTAAAAAGATTAATATATGTATATATTCAATAGTTAGAGTAATTTTGTCAATATATTGCTAACAACAAACTTTTTTTTATTAAAAAGCTTTATCTAGAATTTTGTTTGTGAAAAACTATTATTTTTTAGTACTAAAAAGCTAAAAGTTGTTGTCTTGTAAATTTAATCAAACATTATAAAATCAACTTTTTAGTATAAAAAGCTAAAAGTTGTTTTGAAAAGTAAAAACAAACGACCTTAGCAAAAACAAAAGTCCTTAAAATTTAATTAAATTTTTATTATTTTAATTTTTTTATGAATTTATTATTTTAATTTAATATATATTAAATTTTAAAATAAAATTAATGAATAACTATTTTACTTCTTAATGCTTAATTATCTTTTACGATGTTAGTTAAATTTTTTGTTTTTTGAGAAGAAGAAGCAATTATCAATCAATTAACACACCAAAGAGTACACACTAGCCCCTACCTCATTCCTATAGGAGCTAGGACAATCATCTCTTAGTACTATAGTATAGGATAACTCATTTGTTCGGGAGGCTAACTTATGAGCTACTTTGTTCCCATCTCTCCTTACATAAATGAAAGTACACACATTAAAATTTGAACTAAGAAGAACAGCATCCTCATACATAAAGAAAAGAGATGAAAATGGTAGCTGCTCAGAAGACCAAAGCATCAATCATAATTTTTGCATCAGATTCAACATAGATATCAGTCAGATTCAATTCCAACGATGAAGAGAGGCTCCTGATAATCGCATGCAACTCATCTTCCTCCATCGAAGCACATTGAGGGAATGGCCACTCTCCTGCAAGAACAATTTTGCCTTGAGAATCTCTAGCTACAATTCCTGCACTACAAGCTTTTCCATTTTCACTCCATGTTGCATCACAGTTGAATTTGATTAATCCTGTTGGAGGAGCAGACCATTTAACCCCGCCATTTGCCTGACTCTTCACCCTGTTAATATCCATAGGATCAAAAATCCTGCTACTGCTCCCGGAGCACCTCCACTCATCCAACATAACAACAACTTTTCCTATCAAAGCTTCTGAACTCAGATATCCCTTACCACGAACACAATTATTTTGGTTAAACCACATCAACCAACAAGAAACAATAACACATATTATCTCCTCCATCTATAGAGTTTTCAAAATCCACCCAATCCAATCCGCAAATGACAGCTGTGAGCACTGGGGTTTTTATCCCAAGGTCAATGATGAAATCGAAATTTGCCAACTTGTTTGTATGTATATGTGTTCTTTCGAATGATTCAAATGAGAAGATCCAGAAATAATGATCCATAAAAAAATTTTTAGAAATCCAAGTTTGAACGGTTTTCATGTCAGCCAAACCAAGCTAAGACAATAGCTTAAGTCGGGCTGAATTTCAAAAATTATTTTGTAAAATATTTTTTATTTTCTAAAATGATTTTTAAATAAAATTGAATTTAAAAAATATTTTTAGTCGGACGAAAAAGAAATCGAAGTGAAAAAGGAAGAGAAGGATTGAAAATAGGGTGTGTATATATATGTGTGTGTAGACATTTAACAAAGAAGCGAATTGGCCCAGCAGTGGGCGCTGCTCTCTCCGTTCTGTTGGTTGCGTGTTCGAAACCCCACGCTGCTTCCTTTCCATTTTTTCTTCTTTTTTTTCTTGTGGAAATCCCAACCCTTATACGACGTCGTTTTTAAGGGCTTTTAAAGAAAAGAAAAAATAAATTCCCAACAGATGAGACGAAGAGGGGGCAGCATTAGAGGTTGTTCTTTTGGCAAAATCAGAAAGGATGATTTTCGGTTTTCAAAGGGGGATAGGTTTGGAGCTATGATTTCGCAGGGAGAGAGTTGGAATTGGTTTAGGAATTTAGGGCGAAAAGAATTCAAGGGGAGTTAGGATTCAGGGAGGCCATAAAAAGGAAGAGAAATTTCAGAAGAAGGGAGAGGATGGATTTTCTCTTTTCTAAACAGCGGCTAGGGTTAGATTTAAGGGGTGAGAAATTGACATCGAGGAAGAGAGGGGATTTTGAGCGATCACAAGGATCGATGGACTGCTGGACGACGAACAAACGGCCGATGATTCACCGAGGCTGCGATTTGTGAGTTCAACTGAGATAAGGGTAGCGATTAGGAAAGTGACTTCAGTTGGTGGGGAAACCAAGAAGCGATTTAGAGGTGAGTTCTCCAACCGATTCTTTATTCGGTAATTTTTTATTTACCCATCTTAGTGAATCCTTCACTGCTTTTGATTCTTCAATATTGGTTTGCCTCTAGTTGTTGAATTTTCACCGAGATTTCAGTTGTTCAAGTTTCTATTTTTTGATTTTCACAACAATCTTGAAAAACAAAAGAAAAATACTTGGATCATATTATTGAGCTTCTCTAAATTCTGAAGATTCACTGCATGCTTAACTTCCTGAGACCTATATACATTCTTATTGTGTTGCTTGTTATTATTATTCATGTGATCATGACTGTGATATTTCAATTGCCGTTACTTTTCTACAAATTTTAATTTTAAATCGCATTAGATTACGGTTTGCACATACCGATTGACAATCTCATTTTGGCGCTGAATTTATAATATGCCTTCAGTGCTTGATATCGCTGATGGGCTAATTCATGCGCCAGATTAGACGTGTGGTTTATGTTAATTTCCCTTAGATTTTCTCTATCACTGAATTGTTTTCATTTTTGCTTCCTTTCGCTCGTCACTTTGTTCCATTCTTCTTTTGGTTCTTTGATTTTGTGTCTGCTGGTATGAAAATTCTGTTGCTGTCAGATTTGGTCCACTAGATTCGCGATTCACCTTTCGGGTTCGCGGCTTGATTCATGTTATGGGATTAATACATATTGATTCCATGTTTTGATTATTAGAATTGCTGAATATTGGAGTTGAATATTGGTGTTTCTGGTTTCTATTGCCAATCAGTTATTACATCTTTTGGGTCCACTGCTATCTATTTAATTATGCGTAATTAATTTATTATCGATGGATTATTGCTCAATTATTTTGTTTCGGATTACGGCCTGTTTCAGTAGTTGTTTACAGTTGAGTTTCATTGGTTCAATTGTTAGCTGTTGATTGATTTTGCCCTGTCTGTTATTGTGATCAACTGCCAGTAACCCAATTTGTTGTTGAGTTGATTGATGGTGTTGAATATTGCATGTTTCATTACGTTTTAAAAGCGCTACATCATTTTTTCTTTGGTATCCCATGGTTGTTCAATTCGTTATCTCTGTTTGAAGGTTGATTATTTCGTCAAATAATGTCTTGGGTGTATTTTACAATTGTCTACTTCTTTCGTTCCTTTGTCTGAACTGTGCCTAATTCTTCTATGCTTAGCTTGATCATCGACATGTTATTGTTACTATATAGAGGGTTAAACCGATGATCTTGCAATATTGATTGTTTTCTATTACTCCTGTTTGACTGTTGTAGCTACCCTTGTATTTTGTGAATTGTTTTCTCTGAAATCGCCCTTCTGCGTTCCCAATGAGGCTCAATATTACATCTCACAGCGTTATATGATTCGGTATGTTAGTTGTTTACTATCTAGTATTCACAAAATATGTCATTGCCTTAGGATTATTAAAATAAGCAATTAATACTCATGTGTTCATTAGGCTTACAGAATGATCTAATTCATGCCATCTTAATGTGGGTTATATACTCTTATTTTCGTTAATGTTACTTCACATATTTGCCATACTATATTTGTTTCGCTCCTTTATAGGTTACTGCCATCTTGGATTTACTGTTATATAATCGGTATTATGTTGCTTAATTCGTTTTGTTAGTTTGATCGCATTTGATTGCTAAAAGTTTCCTAATTAAATTCATGCTTCTTTTCTATTTAATATGTTAGTATAACACACAAAGCAACTAGTTTTCCTCATTTGTTCTTGTTCTACCTTCATGAAGTTCCCTTCATCCATAATTAATTTTCGCTTTTATTCGATGATAGAATTTACTTATTATTCTTTTTTATTTATTTATTGTTCTCCTATTTCTTATATTTATTTATTTACATGTCATTTTTATTCCCCAATCCCAATTTTTACAAATGTACCCCTTAGTATAGCTTGTGTAAAAAGGTTGTAAACTGTGTTTATTTTATTTATTTATTTGCTTTCTAATGCATGTGCAATCACTAAATAATAAGAAGAGGAAACTTGGAATTAGGCCTTTTTATACATTTCATTTATTTCACCAACTTAAAATTAAAAGTTCTCATTCTTACCCGAATCTCTGGTAAACGGTGTTGGATTCCTATTCAGATTTGAGTTACACCGTGAATTAATTTCCGGTGGAGCTTAGAACCGGGTGACGACTCCAGTCATTGTTTTAAGGGATTCGAGTTTGAGTCACTAAAACATGTTTTTCTGTATCTTCAAAAAATCGTTTTCAATCAATAAAAATATCTGCTAGCACGCGCTCGCGCGCCGCGTTCTCTTAAATGGTCGTCCGCTCATAGTGGCGACTCCGCCGGGGATTGTTTTCTTAAAAAAGTTTTTTACAAACTTAAATTTAAGAGACATTTGATGAGGTTCTGAAAAACTGTTCCTTTAATTTTAAATTGGTGAATATTTTTAAGGATTGATTTCCTCCTTTTGTAAAATAAAAATGTTTTATGTATGTTTTCTCCTCTCACCTACTCTGTTGTATTGCACTTGCATTAGTTACTAAGTTTAGGACCACCCTTTATACCCGGTGATCTCGAGAAAGCGCCGCTTATGTTCCACAGTTCGGTCATAAGGACGCCTATTGGGAGATCCACTCATACACTTTGTATGGAACATAACTTTGTGTTATGGGAAGTATAGAAAAGCTATGGGAGCCTTTGATAATACCCTGGTTTAGACTTAAGCCTATGCATGTAGTAGCCAAATAGCAACTTCCCTTAGGATTCCAAAACGCAAAAATAAAATGAATTTAGCTTCGACCTTTGCTATTCCCCGTTAATGGCAAAGCGAGCCCACCTTGGAAAGAGACTGCCTTGACTGCGTGGAGTTATAAGGTTGGGAATTTCCACTTTGCATGCTACTTTCTTTTGTTTGTGTGTGATTCCCTTTCACATGCATTCCAATCACTTCAATACTGTTAGTACACACATCCTTGTATGCCACGCTAACCCACATTTTATTTGCAGCCACGTGAATTCTCTTTGTCCGTGTCTCATAACACGCCATTCATCACGAGATTGCCATGCCATACATCATGATAATACCATGTGATGCTATGCCATTCATCACGAAAATACCATGTAATGTCATGTCATGCATCATCAACATGATGCCATGCCATACATCACCACATACAATGCTATGTCATGCATCACGATGACATGCCATACATCATTATGCCAGGTCATTCGTCAAAACATTTTCATCTCGTCGATCATCGATGAAATCATAATCTTGTTTTGGTTTAATAGACCGTTGAAACTTTTTCATCCGGTAAATCACCGACAAAATCATAATCATATTTTGGTCCGATGGACTGTCAAAACTTTTTCGTCCGGTCGATCACCGACGAAATCATAATCTTATTTTAGTCTAATAGACTGTTAAAACTTTTTAGTCTAGTCGATCACCGATGAAATCATAATCATGTTTTGGTCTGATAGATCGTTAAAACTTGTTCGTTCGGTCGATCACCGACAAAATTATAATCATATTTCGATCCAATGGACCATCAAAACTCTTTCGTTCGGTCAATCACCGACGAAATCATAATCATATTTTGGTATGATAGACCGTCAAAATATTTTCGTCCAGTCGATCACCGAGAAAATCATGACCATGTTTTGGTCGCTGGTAAGCATATCGAACGGTCGATCACCATTGAGTTGCATGCCATGGTTGCAAACCGCCTCCTTTTAATTTAAGCGCCTAGCCGTTCTTAACTTCGCAAGCGTACTCATGCATTTACATGCATCATGCTAACTCTATTCTTAAATGTGTAGTTTAGACCTGGGAAGGATCTCGCTTGGTTAGGACAGGATTAGAATCGGATCAGAGTAGAGTTGTGTGGGAGTCAGAAGAGTCTTGTGTTTTGTCAGATCAATTTGAAGTCACTAGCGCTTTGGTAGATCCGAATCAGGGAAACCTACCACCACCTAGAGGGAATGATACAGAAAATCGGGGAGTAACCCGAGGAGAAGTTAAACAAATGATAACAGACTTGTTCAACTCAGAGCAATTCACATATGTGATGACCAACAAAATGATGGCAATTTTTGAGTCTGTGAGGGCAGCTGGTGTGGGCCCATCTCACCCGCAACCAATGTAAGTGTCTGTACAGAATGAAGCTCTTACTCCCCCAACTGCACAGGTGCCACCTGTTTTCTCCACTATAGACAGGCAGTCACCACAGGCAGTAGAACCAATGACTGCGTGGCAGATCTCCATGCAAGAACAAAGGGAAATTTACAAAACTAAACGCTTTTAGATGTCCATTTATGTATCTAACCCCCTTCCATATTTTCTTACCAAAATAGACACTTTCACGTCCCTTCTCCAAATATACCCCTGTGTATCCTTGATTTAGGTGAGATCTGACCCTTTGAATTTCTCATTCTCACATTTCTCTCTACCTTTCATCCTTCCTTCATCACTTTTCTAATCCACTTCTCTTCTGTGCTGCTAAGTTTGAGTTCATCGCGCTTCTCCATTGCTTTTCAATGGCAAAGAAAAATAATAAAAAAAGAGGACCAAGAATGAAAGGAGGTATGTATACCAATCTGTTTATTTCTCTTTTTTCCCCAAAGAATTGTCGCATTTAACCTAAAAGTGACAACTGCTACAAATGCGACAGAATTAACCTAAACTATTTATGCCGCATCTGTCGTATTTGGAACGAATGAGACAGGTTGTGGTGATTTTCAGTGCGTTTAATTTCTTCTTTTCTTTTGCAGCAGTGAGACGGAGGCTGATTACATGTCACTATTAGATTAAGCAGTAGTTAAGGAGTAAGACGGAGGCTGATTACACGTACGAGCATCCTTTTACTCTGAAAAATCGCTTGAGCTGCTACACAGT
>CAOJCR015434532.1:0-19148 GCA_948330485.1 Euphorbia neoarborescens
TTCCCTAATCATCTCTTACCTTCCAATCTCCATCTTATACCTTCTTTCTTTGATGTTCATCTCACTTTTCTGGCACTCATTTGATGTTTACCCTCAAAGCTTTGCTCTATTTCTAGAATTTGTCTTCCGAAAACACAAAAATAAAACACACAAAACAAAAAAAAAGAGAAAAATTCAAAACGAAAATAACATCCTAAAGAACATCAAAATAAGAGATTTAGACAATAAATCTTTTTGTTTTTGTTCTTGACAATCCATATCATTTCAAGTTCGAAAGAAGCTTTTGGTTCAGGTGTGTGGATCTCGACGGAAACAACCGGAGCAAGCTCGTACTCTCAAAACAACCAACTTGTGGATACTCGGCGGGAAGGTAAAAATCCTGAGCCGTAAACTTTCTTTTCTTCCTTTTCACCATGTAACATGTCACTCTTGTATGTTTAGGGTAGTTTGCATGTTTTAGGTTGTTTGTGTTCATATTTTCTTCATTAAAAATTGAACAAAGTAAAAAGTCGAGCTTTTAGTCGGGAAAATATAAACTACTTCGGGAAAACAGTTAAAGTTAACAAAAATGAACTTTTTATGACCTTTTGAGATTCCTTTGCTGTTGTAGAACACTGGTGGAATAAAAACGGGCTAAACCGGACCTAAAATGAACTTAAACAAAAATGCTTGCCTTTTGGGCAAAAGAATTTAAAAACATGAAATTTGGTGTTAAAATTACTTTTTTACTCATAAAAAATGTTTAAAATTAATCCCGGACAACCCAAAGTAATTTTGTGTCGCCAACCAAAGTTTAAAAAAATAAGAAAAAATACTTTTTACCCTGTAATCGAGCTCAGGCTTGACGAGCCCAAGACTCGAGTACAGTGGACCTTAAACAGGCCCTCATACTCCAGCTCGGGCTCGACGAACCCAGGACTCAAGTATAGAGGTCCTCAAATAGGCCCTCGTACTCGTGATGGGACTCGCTGAGTACGATCACCCAAGCTTAAATCCCAACTCGCGTACATAACAAAAATGTGCTCCAACCCAATTTTATGACACGTTTTCCATTTTTCTCATTTTGGTTGACTTTGCCCTTAAATAAAACATGTTTTTCTTGCATTATATGTCAAAAATAAAATGTTTTCATCCATGTATTATTCGAACTTGTCATTTATTTACTTGGTGTGAAACCCGATGTGTGTTGGTTTATATCCACACTATATATTTCCATTGTAACCTAGATTTAATTTTACATTATACACGTTGGTATATAGAAAACTGTGCTGTATCAGGAAGTCGGGTTTAGGTCCTCTAGCACCATTCAATGAAGGGAATTATTTCAAAGATTTTTGAGTCACGAAAGTTCCATATCCATAACTAATAACATCAATTCCATTAGAAAATGACAAAAATCTTTTCGGGTCGTCACGATGCCATCTTTTGACCCCAACCATTTTGACCTAACTAGCCGAGATGGATCAAACACCCCGCTATATATATGATCCCGAGCTATTGATTCTCCCAATTCTTTATACATTTCCGTTTCAAACATGTTGTGTGGAATGTGTCTAAATTCGAGTTAGTTATACATATTGATGTATGTATGGTGAATGTTCCCCAATCCCAAATTCAATTGATGTAACCCTTAGCCTAGCTTTTGGTATTTGGGTTGTAAATAATATGTGTATTTTTTCGCTTTCTTTTACATGTGCGATCACATTCAATTCGAACTAAAATCAATGTTAGGTGGTTTCCAAAGTAAAAATAATGTCTTTAAACATTGTCGATTTTTAATTTTTTTTTTTGGAAAAGGATGAGTAAATGTCTTATCCGAACATAATTTCTGGATCACGATTTTGGATTCGAGACTTAGGATTCAAGGAATATCATGAATTAATTCCTGGTAGAGCTTGGAATGGGGTGGCAACTCCAAATATCATTCTTAGAGATTTGTGTTTCAATTTCTTTAAACTAATTTTCTTTTTTAAATTTTGTTTTTCGAAATAAAACTCCTAAGCCTACATTCACATGCGTGTTTTGTTTGTGATATTCCTCTTCCGAAAACCTTAGGGTCGCTTCTAAGATGAAAGGTTTTTTTGGAAAGGATCATTCATCTACTTAGGAACAATCTTGATATTCAAAAATGAATTCATGAACTTTTAAAAAGCGATTCCACAATCCCTTAAAAGGTCGTCCGCTCATATTGGCTACTCCTCTGGGGACATATTCTTTTCAAAGTTTTCAAAGTTAAAGTTTTTTGAAAGGAATTTTTGACAAGCCTTTGAAAGACTTTTTCAAAAAGACCTCAAAAGAAAATCATCAACCTTTTTTTAAACAAAGTATTTTCACATCCATTTAAATGGATTTTTTATTTCAATGTATATACATTCAGTAGATACACCATTGCACTCACCACTCTAAGACCACCATACCTACCTCAATTTCTCAAGAAAATGTCCTTATGCCTATTAGTTGCTCACAAGGACACCTATTGACGAACCATCAATAGCCTCATACCTTAATCTTCTCGTTCAAACCTATTTGGGGAGAGAAATATGCTATATATTTCTATGGGACCCTCCTTTGCTACCCAAACTTGACTTTCCTGCATATATTAGCCGTAGCAACTTCCCTTAGGTTTCCAAAACATGGAATAAAATGAATCTAGTTTCGAACTTTGTCATTCCATATTAAAGACAAAGAGACCCCCATTTAGGAATGGTTACGACTATGTACCATGCGAAGAAATAAGATTGAGAATTTATGCTTTGCATGTCGTTTTCTCTTTTTTGTGTTTGTGTGTTCCATTTACATACATTCCAATCAATCTTTCATATTTTAGCACACGCATGTTGTATTCCATGCTAACCCACATTTGTGTGCAGCCATATGCATTTTTAGTCTATGTCACATAATCAATCATTGTCACACCCTTACAAGGGTGCATTATGTTCGAACATTCAGTGTTATAACACCATTTTGTTTGGGTCTACCCAAATCGGGTATCATATCCTTCATACCATGCTATAAAACCAACATGTCATAAAATAGACATTACATCATTACTCATACTACTACATCACGCACCATCACACAATATCATACATCATCACATTATTCCATGTCATGCAATGAGATTTATACATCATCACAATATGACATGTCATGTGATGACATGCATACATCATCACATTATACCATATCATTTAATGACACGTCATACATCATCACATTATGCCATGTCATACATCATCACATTATGCCATGCCATGCAATGACATGTCATACATCATCACATTATGCCATGTCATGCAATACCATGTCATACATTATCACATTATGCCATGTCATAGAATGCCATGTTATACATCTACATTATGTCATGCAATACATGATGTCATACCATGTGTTTCCATGACTTGCAATGTAACATCCTGACCCAGGATTTACAAGTTTGAAAACAATCAAACGATAATTCAGTTAGTGTTGAGGTGTAAAGGTTGATGTTGAGTATAGAATTATATTGAATTAAGGAATGAAATTGAGGGTTGAGAGGTTGGATTCTATTTTAAAGGTTTAAAGTGATTATTTTATGAGTTTTATGAAGGTTTAAGGAGTTGGAGATGAGTTAATAAGTCGTATTTAAGTTCGGGAATGAGAATTGGGAAGTTTTGAAGCATTTTGGGGTGTTTAGAGGTTGTAACACGAGTTGTGAGGTCAACACGAGGTCATATTATGATGCAAAGTCGTGTAGGTTGAGCAGTTGAAAAATATGATTTCTGGCAGAATGCAACACGTCATCGTGATGACTACAACACGACGTGTTAGAGAGGCCAACACGGCGTGATGAGAGGCCAACATGGTGTGTTGAAGGGTCAAACATGAAATTTTGGTTTTTTAAAGCCAATACGGTGTGTTACTAGCAACACGTGTTGGACCTGAATTCAGCTAGAATTCTCTAGAAAATGGAAGATAAAGGGAGGTTTAATTGTGGTTTTATTAATTTTTAAAGGTTAAAAGGTAATTTTTACTTAAGATATTTTTAATTAAAGTTGACAAAAGGATGAAGGTTGGAATTTGAGAAGAAACCTACAGAAACCCATTTCGTTCTTTCTCTTCTTTCTTTTCTTCTTGAAACTCCACCTCTCTTTACACCATTTTTATTCATTCTAGCCGTTGGATCATCAGAAAATTCGAAATGAAGCTTCATAACACATAAATCTTGGATGTGAACGGTTGAGATGAAATTCTGAACTTAGGAATCCGAGATGTTTGGCTCGTTATTTTGGTGATTTTAGGTGCTCCTTTGGGTGATTTTGATTTCTTCTTGAGTTTGTAAGTGAATTATTAACTATCCTTCTCAAATTAAGTTGTTTTTGTGTGTTGGTATGAGTTTTAGAGGTTGGTCTTCATATGTATTTGGAGTTGGTTTGATTATGATTACGTGAATTTCTTTAGTTTTTGCTTGAAATTGATGAAAGTTCTTGCTATGATACTTGATTGAATTCTCAAATTTTGAAGTATATTCAATAAAATTTTTGATTTTGTGGTATTGGAACAAATATGAATGTTTGATATAAGGAATTATTGGTTTTGTGAAATTCAATAAATGGAATAAAATTTTTGACGATTTTAGTTTGATTATTGAAATTTTTTAATGCTTATGATTTTGAGTTGGACAGAGTAAGAAGTGGATTTGATTTTGGAAAATGAAATTTCAGTTTGGAACATTATATTAAATGTTTTGATATTGGTTTTGTTATCAAATTATGTTTATTTATGTAGTTTGGATTTTGTTGTTTAATGAGATTTTTGAGAAACATATATTTGTATTCGGGGAATGTATGTTGTTGTGAAGGTTTTGTATATTGGAGTTAAATGTGTGGGTTTACATCCATCTAGACGGGTCCGGGTTGTGTTTTATTAAAGACCTATCTAGTTAGAGATAGGCCTATGTATACACAGTGAAAGTCCTATCGTTCCACGGCAGCGAAGTGATGAGTAAGTTCATGCATTGATAGGCGGTATTATACAGATATCTCGACTGGTTATCGTTATGTTTGGTTATGGATTATTCGGGGACGAGTCTAAGATGGATGGGTTTGAGTTATGAGAATGGTTTTCGAATAGTTTAATGTTGATTTCCGAATGTTGGATTTATTATAAAATGTTTTGTGTAAATTTGATATTTGTGTTATAATTCTTTAAAGGCGACTTTTATTTGGTTAGTTGATATTCACTTACTGAGATTTTATATCTCACGTTTTTTTAAATGTTATTAAAATGTTTAGGAAGGAGCCAGATTGTGTATCAAGAATTTGGTTCGGAGGTTGGTTAAGGTCGTGAAGACTTTATCATTAGAATTAATGTTTGATTTGTATTAAAAGAGGTTTACAGAAATGTTATTAATAATTTTATGTGTTAGCGTTCCATTGTAAGAGATTTTAAAATTTTACGATTTTTTTAAGTATTTTGAATATCAGGTTTTACTTATCCTTTGTGAGACTCCTCCTCAGTGGAATGGTTCATTGAGGCGAGATCTCACCTGTCGCACCCTACCCTGGCCATAACAGGTCGGGGTGTGACATGCAAGATTTTGATAAGATACCCTTACTTGTGATCTTCATGTTTAAAGGAAGGTTCCATGGCGACTTTTGGACAAAGGCTTCGCATCTTCCTCAACATGCTTTGTGATTTAGATTGGACCCGACTCAAGACTTTAGGGTTGAGGGATGCTAACTTATGCTTTAACCTTTAGCTTTTACCCAAATTGTAAGGCTAGCATCACAACATGGGACCCAATAGACAACGTCTTCTAGCTCAGCAACATTGGACTGTGTACGATGTTTGAAGAATTCAGTTCCATCATTGGCATGCTCAGCTCCCGAGGGATATCCGTCGTTGTACCTGAGCTTGTTTATGGGCATCCAGAACATATGGCAAAATATTTCTTATTTCTAAGGGAAGAATTTCAGACCTTTCTTTCACTGACTCATGAAGGATCATCCACTACGGGCTTTAACTTGATAAAGGTCTTAGAATAGTGCTCCCCTCACCCTACATATACACCTTAGTTGGCTACATATGAGAAGTATGATGATTATGCACTAGCTATTGGGTCTACCTTACAGTACTTTTCAATTTCGACTAGCTTCAGTTATCCCTAAAATGGCCAAAGGGGTATCCCCATGGCCCTCATCCTAGTCGAAACATTTATCTCCCTATACAAGTACTTAAAAATCGAAGACCTCCATATAGGTCCACATCTATCCATCCTTAAAATATGGTTGTTGGAAAAGCATTCCTTGATTGGACCACCAAAATTTCACTTTGTAAAGTACAAGCCCCTTGCATTCAAAAGGCGACCATTCCTCATATCGGGAACACCATATCTAAGCAAGGTAGACTGGCTCCACAAATTGTCTAGCATGACCAATTCAGATATCTGATGGATATGCCCTTGGTGGAAAATAACCGACGTTCGAGTATCAATATGGAATCTTGACTTCAAGATTGGGACTTACAAAGCTCACCTTTTATCCACCATCAAGACTGTGCAGACAGTGCGGATTCCCATAACTAGTTCACAACATGGCTTTGTAAGCAGAAGAAGTTGAATACACAAAAGCATGGTGCTATATATTCACAGAAATGTGGGCTCACGACTTGCATTTTGAAAAGCTTAATGACAATCCATCTGTTGTAAAGAATATACGATTTGGCTAAAATGGATTAGAGCCTTACACACTAGTGAAGAAAAGGGCTAGATTTGCTTTTAAATTTGGGAAGTGATCAATGTATCTCTTTTGGAATATGTTTAATGAAGCTTTATTTCACTTGGTTTCATGACTTTGCTTTTGTTTACATTTACGAAATGAGAAATTTGCAAAAATCAAAATATTGTAGCTCAGCGCACTTCACATACTTAAACAAAATAAGCTATCATGATCAAAGTACCATAGCAATTGATACGATGTGCAAAGCACACATATTTGGCATACAAAACAAGCATAAAATATGTGTATTTTGTGTATTTAGCAAATATTTTGTGTTAGAATGTGTATTTTGTAGGTTTTTCGAGATCAAAGTTGTTAAGGGGACATTTATAAAGAGTCGGGACAAACACGACGAATTGTGGATGAGAAACGAGTAAAAGTGAAAAATTAAGGGTTGATGGACAGGATATATCGCGATCGTGACCTCCCTGTGTCGCGATCGTGACTCAAGCATGCAACCCAGCCCTAAACAATAATAGGCATGTCGCGATCGCAACCTACTCGATAATCAGACCGTTATGAACCAATGGCTACTTGAATTGGTCGTTGTTCTCCCTCCTTCTTCCCTCTAAATTAATGTTTATGCACTCTAAACCAATTCCAACACATCCCAGCATCTTGAAACCAATCGAAACAATTCATAACCACCCAAAAATTCTATAAATAGCCATCAAACTCAGCATTTTTCATACAAAATTTGAGAGAGAGAGAGCACTCTACACAAGAAACAAGAGTTCTAGAGAGAGGGACTCTTTAGGGACAGATTCTATAGCAATTCAGATGAATCATAAGAGTATCAAGGTGCCTCTCCACTTAGAGAAAGCCTCTTTTTTTGGTTTTGAATAAGAGTTAACCATACTCTCTCTATTTGATCACTTACTTGCATGAAATTCCCCGGAGTGATGAAAAACTCCCAATAGGCAATCTCTATAATGATTGACAACCATTATATAGATTGAATGTTAGAGTTTTTGTTGCAAGAGCTCATCATTATGTATGCTGATTTCTAAACATATGATTTATGTGAATAAGATGGGATTATTTGATTATTACTTGATAATTCTTTGTTTAATTCTTGGTTTAAATGCTAGATATGCATGTTGAGTTAACCATCACCAAGTGCATATAGGATTAGAATGAGTTTTAATGTTGTTTGATGAAGATGACATTGATATTATGCATGCATATTTAAATGCATGAAAAGGACTTGTAAAATTGTATGTTGTAATAAACAAAAGACATAGGATATTACATGTTTGATTTATGCATGAATTGGATTAGGTTTAACATACTTAATCTAATGTAAAAGCCATTATAATATCCAAAGAATGGTATTTATCCATGTATTTGAATCAAGAGTAATGTTGGATGATTTATGAGATTAGTCTATAGAAAATTCTAAGTAATTCAAATCATTCTTAATAGATTACAGTTTGCATTGAAAATACTCCTATGTGATTATGAATTGATTTAGAATTCACAGAAAATAATTCACTTTTAGATTACTATAAATAGAATATATAAGTATATACACCTGCTGTGTACATTTTTTCTCGTGGGATCGATCCTTGTACTTATAATCAATTTTATATTACTTGTGCGACCCGAATACTTACAAAAGTGTGTAAATTTATGTTGTGCATGATCAACTATATCTGGGTATGTGAATGATCGACTAAATATGAGTTTATATGCATAAATTAGTGCACCAAGTTTTTGGCACCATTGTCGGGGAAAATAATGGTAACCAGTGGCTAAAGTATTCAATTCTGATTTGTGGATATTAAAAGTTGTTACTACATGTTATATGTATCCAATAAATTATTAAAATCATTCTCTTATATTATTTTTATTATCACTTATATATTCTTTCAACGTATGAAGGATATTGAGGAGTTTTATGTCAAGAATAAGAATGTCGGGACAGCCTCTGGAACCTTTGAGTCTTGATATCGATATTCGACGTAGAAGAAGAAGAATGAGGTTCTTTGTCTTTTCATATATATACACAAGTAGTATAGATGTTGATGTAGGAGTATGTTGATTGTTTTCCTTGAAATTAAATGAAGAAAAATTTCCATTTTCACAATCACTAAATTCTTGTCTTGTTTTCCAAAATCTATATATCCACTTTTCACAATGAGGACATTCTGTTATTCAAGTGTAGGGGGGATGTATACACATTTATGTTGAATATGATTCTTCAATAAAAGAGGTAAAAAGGTTAAAAAAAAATATGATGCTAAAATAGGCCAAAAATTTTAAATTTTTTCAAAGCTTTTATAAAATCCAAAACATGTCTTGGCATGCTAAAGTTTTAAAGTTGGAAGAATAAAATAAATTTTATGCCTATCATATGAAATACATGAAATATATGTTTATTTCTTTACAAATATACATATTTTTCTTGTTCTTGTATACCAATTCATACCAAATTACATCTTACAATTCATAAAGCCTAGTTATATGTTGTCTTACTCATAAACTCTTTTTATGCCTTATTTCCTTTAGTTTTAAACTAAGAATAAACTTTATGGTATATGAAATCCAATGTTTTAGTTAAACACCTAAATAAAATTCAATTAGTTAAATATAAGTTGTAAATGTTATGCATAAAGGAATACCTAGACTTTGTTGCATATTTATGAATTCTTAAAAGCATTATATGACATATCTTTATCTAGATTTAAATTGATAGAATAAAGGAAACTATAGCCATAATACATGTAAATGTTGTCAATAAAGGATGAGGGTATCAAATGAGTGGAAAACAATGTACTTATACGTCAAAAGGGGAGAGTGGTATGGAGCATAAAATGCAACCACTAAAAACTATAAAACATTTTCTTTAATTTTCTTTCAAAAGATATCCAAAAGAGAGTTAAGAAAAGACGTAAAAGGGAAGAAAAGATATGGAGCACAAATGCAGTCACTTTAAGCGAAGAAACCTAAGTTACCTAAAAATTCCTTAGGACAACAACTAAAAACTTGTAAGCTAAAAATTTTCCTAAAAAGCTATCATTCTATTTAGATATTGTTGTCTATCATGTTCTAAAGAAAGTAGTAAAGATCAAGCTAATAAATTTTGATGCTCAAACTAAAATATTAAGAGATTCCATTACACATTAAATTTTATTCATTACTATATTATCAAAGGAAATGATTGCATGAACAGGAAGGTATGATTTAAGACAGGATATGGCTTTGCTTGAGGACAAGAAAAAGGTAAGGGTGGAGGAATTTGATACTATGTGCAAAGTATACATATTTGGCATACAAAACAAGCATAAAATATGTGTATTTTGTGTATTTAACAAATATTTCTTGTTAGAATGAGTATTATGCAGGTTATTTGAGATCAAAGTTGTTAAGGGGGAATTTATGAAGAGTTAGGATAAACAGGATGATTTATGGATGAGAAACGAGCAAAAGTAAAAAATTAAGGGTTGATGGACAGGGATCTGTCGAGATCGTAATCTCCCTATCTCGCGAATGCGACTCAATCATGCAAGCTAGCCCTAAAGAATAATAGGCGTGTTGTGATCGTGGCCCCTATGTCGTGATCGCGACCTTCTTGATAATCAGACCGTTATGAACCAACGGCTACTTGAATTGGCCATTGTTTTCCCTCCTTCTTCCCTCCAAAATAATGTTTATCCACTCTAAACCAATCCCAACATATCCCAGCATCTTGGAACCAATCAAAACACATCATAACCACCCTAAAATTCTATAAATAGCCATCAAACCTAGCATTTTTCATATAGAATTTGAGAGAGAGAGCACTCTACATAAGAAACAAGAGTTCTAGGGAAAGAGACTCTATAGGGAAAAATTCTATAGCAATTCAGAACAATCATAGGAGAATAAAGATGCCTCTCCACTCAGAGAAAGCCTCTATTTTTATTTTGAATAAGAGTTAACCATACTCTCTGTATTTGATCACTTACTTACACAAAATTCCCCGAAGTGATGATAAACTCCCATTGTGAAATCTCTATAATGATTGACAACCATTATATAGATTGAATATTGGAGTATTTGTTGCAAGAGTTTGTTATGTATGCTGATTTCTAAACATATTATTTCTGTGAATAAGATGGGATTATTTGATTATCACTTGATGATTCTTTGTTTATTTCTTACCTTAAATGCTAGATATGCATGTTGAGTTAACCATCACCAAGTGTATATAGGATTAGAATGAGTTTTAACGTTGTTTGATGAAGATGACATTGATATTATGCATGTATATTCAAATGCATGAGAAGGACTTGTAAATTTGTATGTTTTAATAAACAAAAGATATAGGATATTGCATGTTTGATTTATGCATGAATTGGATTACTTTAAACATTCTTAATCTAACATAAAATCCATTATAATAACCAAAGAATGGTATTTCTCCATATATTTTAATCAAGAGTAATGTTGGATGATTTATGAGATTACTCTATAAAAAATTCTAAGTAATTCAAATCATTCTTAATAGAATATAGTTTGCATTGAAGATACTCTTATGTGATTATGAATTGATGTGGAATTCAGACTAAATAATTCACTTTTAGATTACTATAAACATAATATATGAGTATATATGCCTGATGTGTACATTTTTCTTTATGGGATCGATACTCGGACTTATAATACATTTTATATTACTTGTGCGACCCGTGTACTTGCAGAAGTGTGTGAATTTATATTGTGCATGACCAACTATATTTGGGTATGTGAGTGATTGACTAAGACATGAGTTTATACGCATAAATTAGCGCACCAGTAATATTAACTGTCATGTCATTGATCAATTACAATGCCATGTCATTTCATCAAATGCCATGACATTTATCAAATACAAATGCCATGTCATTCGTCAAGTATTATGCCATGTCATTCGTCAAGTATGATGCCATGATCATTCATCCAATCATATTAATGGTCGATGACCACAATGATGAAAAGGCTCCAAAATGGAGACCTTTCATCAAATCATTCAAACGGTCGATGACTGTATCATGAAAAGGCTCTAAAACGGAGACCTTTCACCAAATCATTCAAATGGTCGATGACCGTATCATGAAAAGGCTCCAAAAGGGACACCTTTCATCAAATCAATCTTAGGTCAATGACTGCATCATGAAAAGGCTCCAAAATGGAGACCTTTAATGAAATTTTTCAAAGGGCCAATGACCAAGTCATGGAAATGCTCTGAAATGGAGAGCTTTCACCAAATCATTCAAACGGTCGATGAACACATTTTGAAAAAGGCTCCAAAATAGAGACCTTTCATCAAATAATTCAAACGGTCGATGACCCTATAAAAAAACTCCAAAGTGGATACCTTTCATCAAATCATTCAAATGGTCGATCACCGCATCATGAAAAGGCTACAAAATGTAGACCTTTCATCAAATCATTCAAACGGTCGATGACTACATCATGAGAAGGCTCTAAAAGAGAGACCTTTCATCAAATCATTCAAATGGTCGATGATCACATTGTCTAAAGGCTCCAAAATGGAGACCTTTTATTAAATCACTCAAGTGGTTGAATACCACATCATCAAATTACTTTCACATGGTCGAAGACTATAATGTCCAAGAAAGGCATCTAACATTTGGTCACATCATACGGTTGCAAACTGTGTCATGTAAATTTAGATATTATGATGTTCTGATCAAGTCCATAATGGAACCAAAGTTGTTCTCAACTATGTAAGCAGACACACGCATCTCTATCATCGCATTCACTAGTGTCGAATCATTTCACAAATCAACATACATCATACTAACCTGACTATTCTTTGTGTAGTTTGGAGGGGGGAAATCCCTATTGGTAAGAGTAGAATCAGAACAGGATACAGGAAGAGTTGTGTAGGGGTGAGAAGAAGTCCCTGATTTAGTCGAACAATCACAGAGTCTAGTTGAAGTTGCAGATAACATGGAAGAATTGAATCAGGGTTGGGATAATCTAGAATATCCTTGGGGGAATGAGATAGAGAATAGAGGGGTTACTCACACCGACGTTCATCAGATGATAATAGATCTGTTCAATTCAGAATAATTCACAGACCTATAGAAAACTAAGATGGTGGCAATCACTGATCTTAGAGAGTCTCGGGGGTGGGACCATCCAACCTACTACCTTTACAGGTGTCGATCCAGAACGAAGTTCTTACACCTCAAGCCATCTAAAGACCACCCATTTTCTAATCCCTACAAGGAGAAACATGGGAGGCTAAAGTCCTAGGGCCATTGGTAGCATGACAAGTTTCTATGCAGGAGCAGTTCCAAAAAGAGTAGAAATACCTGTAAGAGGTCTTAGAGAAGGTCCTCAGTATGTTACAGGTTAAAGAGTTAAAGTATGGAAGTCCCAAAGATCTCCATGCTATTGGACTAGAAAGGTTCCCGCCAGCCTTTTCTATGGCATATTTTCCAACTTACAAGGGTAAAGCTTGCCTCGTATGCTATATAACTCAGTTTTTCACTGTGCTGACTATGGCCGGTCTGAGCCAGAACCAAATTACACATCTCTTTCCTACTACCTTGGATAGGGAAGCTACCAGTTGGTATAATCAATAATCAGAAGCCATCAAGAGAAATTGGGAGCTGCTATCCATGGAATTCATCAGTAAATATGCCTATAACAACATGAAATCTAAGACTTCCTTACAAGATCATAAGGCAGTGTGCTAGTAGCGAGGCGAGACTTTTCATGACTATTATCAGAGATAGCTTAAAACCATGAACGGATTAGCTGTTAAGCCCTTGATGTCAGAACAGATAATCAAGCTAGTAGATGGCAGCCTGGATGTATGTATAGGACTTTTAGCTCTTATTTGGAACTGTTGGAAATGGGTAAGAGGGTAGAGAAATATTAAGTTCTCCCAAAGAAAGCACAAAGTTTTGGTTTCAAGCCCAAATGTTTCTCTACGACCTACAAACCCGTAGCCCAAGGATTAGGCTTAAAGGCAAGTTCATCATCAATTTCTAATATTGATTTATCCACCATCATCCAGGCCATTATAACCAAAAAAGGCAGAGGAGAAGGCAGGTTGCTAACCCATAGGACATGAGCTTATCTAAGATATTTTTCAAATGCAGAAAGGCAGGACTGCTCAACTCATTCAGAGCCTATACTCCTTCGGTACCGGAACACAAAGATAACTTTTGTGCTAACCATATTATAACTGGGCACAAGATAAATAAATGTGCAACCTTATTATGGGAAATCCGGAAACTTATAAATAAAGGCCGATTGGAAGAGCTATCACCAGCTAAGCCCAGCATCCAAACCAATCCCTTATCGAGGTTTGGAGGATAGATAAGCATGGTTCAATTTGAGATACCTAAAAGCGTGATTATGGGAGGAATCTCGAAGACGAAAGAAGATGCCATGGTCAAAACCATCTCGGCCACTTTCAGCCAGCTGAAGAGAAAAAGGTTGGAATATATTGAATCAGATGATCATGAAGAGGAACTTCTTCTAATTCCCAAAGGAGGTTCCAAAAGTGTCCCTAAAGTCAAATTGACTAAAGTTAATCTAGCATAGGGTGATTCAGAAGAGGAGGAGTTGAGAAATACAGATAAACAAACACCGTAGCCAGTATCGATAAATGTGGGCATATTCTTGGGACTCAAGGATTGGAAATTAAACAACATAACCCGTAGTGGACGGGTATCCTGATCAAGAGAAAGGGTAGTCCAAATTGGAGACGAAATCCACTAAGGTAGCGGAGCGGTAGGACAGTAGTAAAGAATTAGAGTAATGATCCACCAGGATAGAGCATACCTTTGAAATTTTCCACCATGGTCTCACATCCTCCATAGGTTGTCATAGATGATATAGTAGGGGATCAGTTGAAGAAAATGCAAACTAAGGTCAGTGTATGGCAATTGTTAAAGGAGTTTGTACGTTATAGACAGGTGGTGGTAAAAAAGCTAATGTAAATTGATTCAGCTCCTTTGTCCTCCCCATAAGAAGTGTGCAGGTTGATGGAAAGTGTGGTAAAAGGGGAATAGAAGGATCCTGTACCCACACAAAAAACCCTGGCCATTGTGTTTTCGGATGTCGACTTGCCCCCAGAAGGTCGAGTCATAATAAGGCAATGTACTTAAAGGTATAAATGATGGATCAATCAATGCCTTTTTTGTGGTTGATGATGGCTCAGCCCATAATATCTGCCCGCTTAAGATCCTGCATCATTTATCACTTAGAATATAAATGCTGCAAAAGTCTACTGCCATCATCAGAGCATACAATGACATTAAAAGATCAGTCTTGAGAACTTTGAAACTAATGCGGAAGTCCAAGGGGTGTGGGAAAAAATAATATTCACCGTGATAGATATGTGTTAGTAATAGTTCCCATGCATATTCTTTGGATGTAACATTTCATATTAATTAATTGTGTTACTATATAGTTTTGCATGATTATTATATACAGTAATTTCCTAGAATAATAATCGTTATTATTCTAAATATCCATAATCAGTTATTATCATGAAATTTACAATGAATTAAGATTAATATGAAGTTTGATAGATATTCATTGGAGGAATATGTATACAAGACACATATAAAGTTCATATGTATTTTCTTAGAACAACTATTGGATTGAATCGCTCAGAGATTACTTCATGGATCCAAGTAATATGTATATCTCTAATATTTGTATCAAGAGATTCTCTGACCCGAGATCACCATTATTCTCAGCATGACAAATATTATATTTTGATACAATCAAATGTTATCTTTAACTAGAGGATTATAAAGATTGTGATTGGACATGATAGGAATCATATAGTGAGATATGAGTGATCAATATGGAATTTGTCCCTCTTATTCAAGAGAGATATACTAGGCCTCTCGATAATTATGACTGAGAAATGCATGGCCGTGTCTAAATAAATTGATAGAGATCAATGTTATTTGTTTTGTCAGTCCAATTGTGAATCGAGTTATCAAATAATTGAATAACATAAGATTGACCTGATCCATGTCTTATATTCAATCACGATATCTTGTTACAAAAGGATTATGATACATAATATAGGGTTGCTAGAATCATTAGCTTTTCAATTATATTGGGTAGTCATAATGTCTTGCTAGAGACCATTATGATTTGTAGGCCAAAATTAGTGTTGGGCCCACTGACAATTTTAGTTGAACCTATATGGTCGCATAACAGAATGGGTAAAAATTGTAATTATCTATTTTTTGTCTTAATTTATTAATTAAGTCGAATTAATTAATTAAATCATTAATTTGTTCTAAATTAATTTCAAAAATTACATTCCTTATGTCATAAGGATTTGATTAAATAAGTTAATAACTATCCTTATGTGATAAGGATAAATGATTTTGATATTAATACTAATCCTAATATGATTCAGGATAATATGGCATACTAAGAGTTATGCCAGATTAGGGTTTCTGAATAATTTCTTTTTATCCGATAAAAGGGAAAACACATATAAGGGTAGGGAGAGATAGAAAATGCATGGAGAGTATGAGAGACAATCACAATTTTCATTTTCACAAAGAAAGAAAATGTGGAAGATCAAACTTGCATTCGAAAACCCATTCGAGCGTGGATACTGATAGACGATGTTCGTCTATCAGAGGTAGCACCTTCGTGATCCTAAATTGGAACGAAAGGAATTCGATAACCAGTTTTTTCATCTATCCTTCTCTTTATGATTTGAATGATGACTATGGATCCGATGAGTTATGGTTGCGTTTAATTTTTTTATTTTTCGCTATATGTATGAGCAACCACGAAAACCCTACAATATTTTTGTAACTTTTTCACTTCTTCAGGGAAGGCCTTGGATCCATTCATTGGGAGGGGTATCCTCCACACTCCATTAGAAGATCAAGCTGCCCAAAGATGGCAAGACAGTGACTATTGAAGCCTATCAACCTAGCATCTTGGACGTATTAGCATCTATAGAACTTCCTACTGTGGGGTTTCAAATGGCTCATATCAAAAAGCAACTGGGACCAAGGTTTCGGATATAGAAGAAGGATAGGGTGGTCCTGGTCAGAGCATGGGTTCACAAGTACCTCAAAAGGATGAACGATAAACTCGATCGGGGCATTGGGAAAACTTTACAAGGAAGGATCGACCCGGTATGTGTACCAACCCAGAAGCATAAGAAAGGGTTGGGGTATCGCCTCAAAATGTTAACTAGAAAGAATAAGATGATGGATTATCTGTACGTCAACTTCATCAGAGCCATTGAGCCTTTATACAATAGAGAGCCAGAACCCGTGGAGCACATAGGAGAAGTAGTCCCTGGCTCTGAGATTTTTGATGATGTGGTCAACTATGCCAATGATGCTCTTAAGGAGGTGGTTGAGGAACCCATAGCCCTCGAGAAAGAAGCAGCCAAGGAAAAAGTGGAAAATGATGGGAATCAATTCCCTCACGGGGATGTCAAATACTATGGATCCTATATGTGGGCACTGACAGCCATACTATCGAGGTCAACTCAGAGCAGCAGAACTTTAGAGGAGGCTCATGAACTATTGAAGGCCAAAGCAGAAGAGATTACCATGGTCGTGATCAAAGGCAAAGCTCTTCATGGAACAAGTGTGCTTGACATGATCCAGGAAAATTTATTAGAAGAGAATTTTGAAAAAGATCCGCCTCCAGCTCCAGTCATAGAAGTTGAAGAAGCAGTGAACGAGGACCTAACACCAACAGTTAAAGACCCTCCGCCTGTGTAGGATGACACCCTAAGCTATGTAATAGATAGAGGAACCTTATTTAATATTGACAATCCAGGCTATAAGGCCTTTAATGAAATGAACTCTACTTTTTCTTACCTCTGTGACATATACTTTTTGTGATTTCATGCATTTATCTAAACATTCAAGCAAAGTATTTAGCATAACAACATGTCATTGCATGAAATAAACATTGGAATTGTTAATGAGCCAAAAATGGTATACATTTCTTTTGATCTGACTTCTGAGAAAAGAAGAGACATACTAACCATATTTGGTAGACATGGAACAGCATTAGCATGGCCATATGAAGACATGCCTGTAGTGAACATCGCAGAGCATAGAATTCCAACTAACCCAAACATAAAACCGGTAAAGAAGAAACTCAGAAGGTTATGACCAGAGTGGGATAAAAAGGTCAGGGAGGAAATTCAAAAGCAGTTACAAGTAAAGTTCATTGAAGTGGCAGAGTACCCTCAGTGTTTGGCTAACGTGGTGCCATACCCAAGAAAGACGGTCGAGTCAGAATTTGTGTTAACATCAGGGATTTAAACAAAGCATCGCCAAAGGATGATTTCCCACTTTCGCACAATGATATGTTGATATACAGTACAGCCAGATTAGCCATGCACTTCTTCATAGATGGATTCTTAGGATACAACCAAATCTTGATGTCAGTAGCAGATAAGGCTAAAACTACCTTTATAATAGAATGGGGAACATATTGCTATAGAGTAATGCCATTTAGGTTAAAAAACGTTGAGGCAACATACCAGAGGGCAGTGAGCACTCTCCTATATGATATGATGCATAAAGAGATGGAAGTATACGTGGAAGATATATTGGTAAAATCTGACATATGGGCCAAGCACATAGCTGTACTTTTTAAGTTCCTGACCATAGAAAAATACAACCTGCAACTGAATCTGATCAAGTATGCCTTTAGTGTAACCTCAAGGAAGCTTCTGGGGTATATTGTGAGCCAAAGAGGCATTGATATGGATCTTGATAAGATTAAGGCTATGCAAGAAATGTCAGCCCCGAAGATAGAAAAAGAAGTAAGAGCCTTCCTCAGCTCCCTACAGTATATTAGTCATGTTTCATTGCCAGACTTACCACGGTATATGAGCCAATTTTCAAAATGTTAAGGAAGAATCAGACAGTCATTTGGAATGATCAATGTCAGGTGGCGTTCGATAAAATAAAGGCTTATCTGACAAACCCTCAAGTGCTGCGACCACCAGTTCCTGGAAGGCCTCTAATCATATATCTGGCCATCAAGGACAATTCTGTAGGGGCGATGCTAGTCTAAGAAGATGAGGTAAAGAAGGAGTATCCCATCTATTATCTGAGCAAGAAGTTCTTGGATTACGAAGCCCGATATCCTCTGGTTGAGAAAACATATGCAACGATGGTTTGGTTGACAAAGAAGTTGTGTCACTATTTCCAGTCTTACCCAATCCAAACAGTCGTCAAGGTTGATCCCATGAATTATCTATATACGACACCCAGTTTTGTCAGCAAGCTATCTAGATGGCTATTGCTCCTATCAGAATTTGATATAGAATATGTAACCCGAAAGGTGATTAAAGGGAGAGCAATTAATTGGTAAGGCTGCCAATTTGAAATTAAAGAAAAAAAAGGAAATAGAGCA
>CAOJCR015434702.1:0-10865 GCA_948330485.1 Euphorbia neoarborescens
GATGTCTCCACCTGTTTTCCACTTCTCAAAGTCACAGCCTTAGCAGTCTCTCTTGGGTTAATATTAGGGTTCTGCTCGGTATTACTTGGAACACTGCCTGAAGGCCTTTCCTGTCTCTCTCTACTCAACTGAGCCGCCTGATTTCCCAAATTTCTGCAGAAATCCTCTGTATCTGCTAACCTATTCGACGTCTCTGAAAGCTTGGATGAGATATCTTTAAGCAAATTTATTATACTCTCATCCTTCTTCGGAGGCGGCGCGGGTAAAGCAAGCTGTGGGTTATGGGGAAGTGCAGGGGCCTTACCTAACCCCTGGTATTGGTGCTCATAATAGAATTCAGAAGATGGTTTCAACACGTTCTGATTATTCAAATAAGACATGTTGGGATGTTAAAACCATCTTCCGTAATTCAAATTGTTATTATTATAAGAACTACTATAGGAGTTTGGGTGATTATACTTGTAATTACATCCTGCGTAGTTCGCACTTTCAGATCCATCTTGAGAAGGCGCTTCACTTCTTTGACATTCATTGTTTGGATGATTGCATCTGCACGCTATACAAAGCATGAGGTGCTGCAATTTAAGAGAACTCAGCTCCGGCATCATCAAATCCATCTTCCGGCTCATCTCATCCATAGCGGGGGCTGTTTGTGTAGTTGATGCCATATGCACATTTCCTCTGTTCGGTGGATCCTCAATCCACATCGTGCTTTTCCTTGCTACTCCTTCGATCAGCACTTTAGCTTCTTTTGCTGTCAACTGGAACATATCTCATCCTGCAGAAGAATCAATGTGCGCACATTTAGCAGTGGATAACCCATGATAAAAAAATACTAACATGATCGAACTGAGCAATGTTGTGATGGGGGAAATTTTGGAGCATCCTTTGGAACCGTGACCAAGCCTCATTCATAGACTCTATTCCGAACTGACAGAAAGCGTTAATCTCATTTTTCAGCTGCATGGATGGAGGGAAATAGAACGTGAGAAATTGATCCACCAATTGGTTCCAAGTTGTGATTGAACTGGGTCTCAAGGAATCATACCACTCTATGGCACTTCCATTTAAAGAAAACGAAAATAGCTTTAACTGTATAGCATCTTGTGGTACTCCATTTAGCTTTACCGTATCAGCAACCCTTAGGAACCACCTAAGATGGGCATTGGGATTTTCTGAGAGACCACCGCTGAATTGACCAATGTTTTGCACCATTTGAATCTTGCTGGTCTTCAGCTCAAAATTATAAGCAGTAATGGCTGTCATCACCACACCTTCAATGTCTCTAGGACCATGAGGGGCCATAAGGTCTGCAATCTGCCTCCCTGCTCTGGTAGGTTGTCGATTAACTAGCTGATTGTTCTGTGGCCTTTGGTCTTCTTGTATCATGGGTTCTTGTGGTCTTGCTCTAGCTTCCCTTTCTAGTCTCTCACGCATTTCCCGCTCCACTCGTACTCTCATCTCTTGATCCATTTGCTCCCTCAATTCGGCTACTTGAGCGACCCTAGCTACGCGTTCAGCTTCTATTTGTTCCATGGCTGCTCTCATATACTCCAACTCAGCTCTCACCGCTGCATCATCCATACCTGCAATTAAATTTCTTCTGGCTCTTTGATTCCTGTAGAAAGTAAGCTCAATTTCGGGGTCAATATCCAGAAAATTAAAGTCGCTAATGGAAGAAAATAAGCAAAACAAAGTAAATCTAACAAAGTTATCTAATATACCAAACAATAATATATCACAATTCAAACTTCCCAAGAAGGAATTAAGCACAAAACAAAATAAAAGAAAAGAAAATAAGCAAAACAAAGAAAATCTAACAAAGTTATCTAATATTCACAAATAATACAGTGCTCAAACCAGAAAATGACCGTTGGTTCGATGTCGTAGAAAATTACTTTCCCCGGCAATGGCACCAAAAACTTGATATGTCTCCTGCGGTAGTGCAAAACTAACACCAGAGAGGCTTTCTTAAGGGCAGTGTACCCTGTCGCTGTTAAGTAATAAAATTATGGTTAATACCAAGTATCAATCCCACAAGAAAAGTATACTACAATCAGTGAATTACTGGGCATCCTATCGTGTTTGAGCGATAAAATAAGTAAAGGTTTAAATCTAAACTACGAAAATTAAAGTGCAATAAAATAAATCTAAGCTAACGTATACAATGATCAATTGACTATCGTGATCTGTATTAACTTCAACAAATATCTTAAGGCAGTCTAAAGTGACTTTTGAATGAAATACGGGGATGGCAATTCACGAAGAGTAAAAGATCAAGTAACTAGGTCTCATATGCAAACCCTAACCATACAAGGATGGAACCAACAATTAGCGCATCCACAGATCGCGATTTGGCGCCAGTTCGTTAATACCTTTTTAGGAGGTAAACCAGTTCTAGAGACACAGAAACTACTGACCCGTAAGTTTCACGGAGTTGTCAATTCCAATGATTTCCTGGGTGTTAACTAGGTAAGGTCACGTATATACGTATAACTAATCGATACGGATCTCACGAGACTAATATCGCTACACAAAGCATGTAATTAATGATCACAAGTAAAAACCCTAGTTCTAAAATCAATAATCCCATGAGAAAAGATGGAATGATAACATGGCATATAATCAATCAAGCTTAGTGAAGAAAACCTAGATTGCAATCAATCAAGAATAAGTAAAACCTAAAACAATCAATCACAATCCGTTTTCAAAGGTACACTTGAAAGAAGATGAACTCTATAGAGAGTTTAATCCGAAGAAAAACAATCGCAATAGAGAAAGTCGCATAAACAATAAACAAATCCTTGAAAATAAATGTAAATAAGCATACAAAACCTCTTGACAAGTTATACAAACACCAGGGAGTTATACGGCTCTTCAAGGGTCTCGAGTTGTCAAAAGATACAGAAAACAATGTTCTAAAAAGCTATTTATACTATTATAATCAAAATAGGGCAACCCAATACGAAACCCTAGCTAATACGCTTCGACATGCCCAAAACAGATGCCTGGCACGCGTGTTGAATAGTTGGGTACACATGTTAGAATGCGACTCGTTGCCGTGCCATGCTTTTGGAAGCCTAATTCTTAAAACTGTATGTGACACGCCAGCGTGCTGACCCTGGCATGTGTGCCAGTGCTCGATTTCTTCGATCTAAACTGGTTTGTACTGTGGCACACCAGCGTGCTAAATCTGGAGCATATGTCAGGCCTATTCATGCGGCACGCGAGCTGGCAGTCTATACGTCCTTCAGCCGACTTCAAGTCTCCGTAACTTCTTCATCCGAACTCCGATTTTTATGATCTTGGACTTGTTGGAAAGCTCGTAGCACGATCTTCAACTTTGCTCTTTAAGTCCACTCTAAAATCTGCCTCCAATATCCTAAAAAACTGGTCCAAATATCTACACTTTTCTCCCTTTATCATCGGAGTCAAAATCTCCGTTTCGTAATTCCATCTCTCAGTTTCATCTCCCACACAGTCAAAGCTCAAGAAACAGGTCAAATTATACCAATCCTTGGTCTTAAAGACCTCGGATCAAAAAGATAGAAAATAAACACGAAAATAAACACGAAAATAAACAAAATAAATAAAAACAAGCCAAACGATAAAAACAGTAAAAATGCATGAAATGCAACACAAAAAATGTCAAATCTCTGTCCAATTTTCCATCAATAGAGTCCTATAATGTCCATAATATAAGGTCAAAACTGACCTTATCAATGACCTATACTGGAGTTTGAGTCTGGTGGCTTTGGTACATTATGACCTATGTCGGAAGTTGAGTCAATGGCTTCAGACGTTATGACCTATGTTTAAAGTTAAGTTTGATGGCTTGTACGTTATGACCTATACCGAAAGTTGAGTCTAGTGGCTTTGGTGCATTATGACCTATGCCGGAAGTTAAGTCTGATGGCTTCGTTACGTTATGACCTAAGCCAAAAGTTGAGTCTGATGGCTTTGGTTCGTTATGACCTATACCGGAATTTGAGTCTGATGGCTTCGGCACGTTATAACCTATGTCGGAAGTTGAGTCTAGTGGCTTCGGTACGTTATGACCTATGCCGAAGTTTGAGTCAATGGCTTCAGATGTTATGCCTAGGCCAGAAGTTGAGTCTGGTGGCTTTGGTACATTATGACCTATGCCGGTGTTTGAGTCTAAAAAGTTTTCTAGATCGATGGTAAAGACGAGACATGAGGACATATATGATGACACACTATGAATATGTATGTATGCTTGAATGTATGCATGTAGATGTACATTATTTTAATGTTTGTCCATCTTGTTCTGTAATATATGGCAAAGCTGCTGAGCTTGTTTGTGGCTAAATCTGAACCTTAGTGTCTGGAGATTACGGATCAGACTAATTCCTTAGGAGGACTGGGGGACTGTCACTGGGACTCAGATCGGGATACCGAGGGCGACTAGCTAGATGATTAGAAAAGACCACCTTCGAATCGTACCTTGGCTTTTACTTTGCATGGGAATACCAAACATTGACTTCTCGTGCAAATTGACTTTAAAGTTCCTAGGCAGGCACTATGTCTCGCGTAAGTTGATAGCTGGATTGTGTTGGCTTTTTAAACAATGTGAGGCCAAGACTATGAGGTGACTCATCTTAGTTCAAGAGTGAAATTATGTTTGTTTAAGGGTAATATAGATGACATGTCCCTGGATGAAGAGAAAAAATAAATATTTGGGGAGCCGTGTAAGTGACATGCCCCCCGGTTAAAGATAGAACAATAGTTTTGAGGAGTCATATAAGTGAAATACACCTTGGCTTGTGATAAGAGAGGGGATTCTAGAGGAAGTATAGATGACATGCTTCCAAGTTTAGGGTAAAGGATGTTTGAGGCCATGCAATTGACATGCCCCTGAGTTTAAGGTAGAAGAAATGGTTTTAGAGGTCATGTAGATGACATGCCTCTAGGTTTAGGATGGATGGAAGGACTTCAGAGGTCATGTAGATGATATGCCCCTCAGGACGTGTGAGCATTAGAAGATTTGACTTGAAACGTGGCGGCCCGACTTGATTTTTTTTAGAAAAATGTTTTTTACACCGGGATGTCCGAAATTCAATAATAAGCATTTTTCATAACTGTGGCCGGGTCAAAAAATAATTTTTAAGTAGTGTTTTATGGGGTTGAAGTGTTTATGTCAAATGTGTCAAAGTCTCCACTTTTGGTCATTTTCATGTCAAGATCCGCTCCACAACAGCAAAGGTAACTCCACAACAGCATAGGAAGGGATTTTAAGTCACTGTAATTCATTTTTACCCGGTCAAAGTCAGCTTTTCCAATAAAAACCCGAGTTTTAAGTTCGTTTTTTGATTTTTTCTTAGAAAAGAGGGAAAGAAAGTTTAAAAAAACACCAAATCAGTGAAGAGAGGAGCTTGAAATCTTAGAAAATACCTTTTGAGCGTGCCTTCGTTGATGTGTCGGTAGAAATCCACGAGAAATGCCCAAGACCTGAACGTGACCAAAACATGAACTTTCATCGAAAACCCAAGGTATTTGTCTTTGGATGCTCGGGTTTGTGATGTATTTCTGTGTAGAGGACAGAAATGGAGTGATTTATGGCTGGAGTCGTGGAGGCCGATCACCGGAAAGTGGTGGTGGCCAGATTTTTGGGGCAAGAGTGGAAGAGGTGAAGGAAGGAGGTTTTCTCTTAAGTTCTTCCTTCTTTCTTTCTCTCAAATTGTTTTCTAACTTAAAATGAGTCCCCCCTCCCCTCTCTAGTCTGTAAAGTTTTGTGCCTTTTAAAGGGGTGAAAATCATAAAAATGTCACTCGATGTCCCGGTGATGACGTCGCTGCCAGATCCTTTAGCATATATTACGAGGCCGGTTTCCACACCAAAGTGATCTCAGGAACAATACTCCAAGGCCTTTGGCCTTGGAAAAATGATTAATTTGGCCAAAGTTAAAGCCTTCAAAATGACATTTTAAAGTTTATAGGGACCAAAGTCAAAATTTTATGAAAAATCTTATAAAATTCCATATGACTTGAAAATTTAACCACAAGGTCCCTCTACCCCCAAGAGTTCAAAAATATTTTATATTTTGGAAACCGAGCTCGGAAAAATTTTAACCCAATTTTGGTCCGGTCGATTGAGTTACGGCCCGGTTCGGTTCCTCGGCATTTCTCAAGTTTTTCTACCTGCACAAGAAAGAGATTGGACTCTAATAGGCATTATATTCATCACTGATATTTATCGAGACTCCTCAAAAACTCGGTGCTCACAACTACTAAGACTAAAATTGATGTGCATAATGGAACACTATCTATGTAGTTTGATGGGAAAACTGTACAGTTCAATGTTCACGATGCCATGAAATACCCTAATGATTTATCTTTTGTTTGTGGTATTGATATTATCGAACCATTAACCCATGATTTTTTGCAAGATAGTAGTGTTGATAAAGTGCAGGAAAATCCAAGCAAAAGAATTGACGCTGAACAGTAAGACAATTTGCTGGATAAAGAAAACGATGTTGTTGTTCAGCCAATTCAGGTAAGTGGTGAACCTAAACAAAAAATTTCAGTATTGATAGGATGCAATCAGCACCCTATTTTCTGTGTGATAAATAACCTACTTTTATGCTTTCATTAATCGTTTCGCCTGAATTTATCTAAGTATGTCTAACCTTTTTATAAAAAGCATTGCACTTAGACAAAAATGCTAGAATACCAAGTATGGGTGTTTCTGCCTAGTATTTCTTATCTTTTTATAGCCGCTTTCACTATAGTGCATATCCTGGCAGGAAAGACCGAATGTCCCTGCACCCGGATGAAGAAAATACCAAATGTAAGAAGACCGGATGGATCACATGAAGAAGCAGCCGCCACTTCAAATCTCTTGACCGAGTCAAACTCCAAGGCACCAAGAATCCCAGATCTGGGATGGCATCTATTTTACCCAAGCCAGGGAGAAGGTAGCCATCCAACAAGGAGATTTGGTCACTTTTACATCCGGGAGTCCTAGCTAATTACAGACGCCGAGTGAAGGAGACATACGCCAGGCAAATGATATAGACCAAACTGGGCATGCACTGATTTCGAGGTAAAAGATCTACTTCAGATCCATTGCCCAGAATAGAAAGAGATAAGTGTTGGCCCACACTAACACAACAAGCAATCTTTCACCAAATGGGTATGGCCATCATCACCAAAAAACCAGCTGATGGGACATTTTTATGGGAGTTGGCAGAAAGTTGCTACCAACTTTCCCTCCAAAAAATACTCTTTTTAGGGGTATAAATACCCTTTCATCTTGGAGAAAAGAAAAGGGGGAAGTTCTTCTTTCCTCTTTTTCCTTTAGGAATTCATTTGTATTTTTTCTTCCATAGTTGCAGTTTCTTTAGAGAGTTTCAGTTTAGTTTAGTTTAGTTTTAGTTTTTATTCAAGCTTGTTAAAGCTTAGCCACCTTCTCCGTTTCCCTTATCTCTTCGCCTTCTCCAGCTGATCTCCACCTACCTGCCTCTGTCGAAGTCACCACAGACGCATCAACACCTTCAGTGCCGCAGCCATTAGAAGGGGAAGTTTTACCTTTATGCTTTTTACTTTCCTAGTCTTGTGTTTCCTGCTTCCCTTTTAATCTAATGTTTGTTGTATTGGATTTGTTAGTTGTTTTTGTGAGCATTCTCTCAACCATGTATAGCTAAACTCCATGTATGGGTAATATTTGCTAATAAAGGTTTCTGATTTGTTTTCATATGTTTGCTTTCTTTTGAAATGTATATACAGAATGGATTCCCTATGTTCATGATGATTGCATGTTTATAGCTTGATCACCTATACACTTGCACTGCTTCACTAGTGGCCATGAGAATGAGGATTAGTGACAGAGCAATATAGTGGATCTCGGGGATCTGATAGGTTAGAGAGAGCTTCTATTAGTCTCCTGAATGGTCCAAGGAGAAACTGTACCGAATGCACACTGACCGAACACCCAAGTATGGCGAGAGCTAAGCATGGGAGTGGATTCGGTCAGATAAGGGATTTTGACCCGGGAACGGGCTCTTTCTCGCGCCTTCCTCTATCATTCAGCATGTATACACCCGGCGGGAGAAAAGTACCGAACCTTTAAGCCTGAATATCACCCATACGCCTTTTTACTTTAACTTTATCCATCTCACTATCTGCCCGAGTGGAACCTAGCTTGGAGTTTATTTTCCTTCTTTTTGGTTAATCCTTTTTACACTATTGCCCATTCTTCCCTTCATTTTTCATTCTTTTACACGCTCACACTTACACCTATCTTGACAACTTTTCCCTTGGGTTAAACCTCGGTTCATCTAGTTCGTTCAGGCCGGGACTTCCTGAGTATTATAATAGAGTGGGTTTAACCGCACACCAGATGCCTTGTCCGAACCTGATCTCTGAATCACGGTTTTGGACTTGAGTCTAGGGTCTGAGTAATACCGTGAATTAATTCCCGATAGATCTTGGAATCAGGTGGCGACTCCAAAAATTATTTTTTAGAAATTCGAGTTTCAATTCCTTTTTACAAAAATTTATCTTTCTTTCAAAAATTGTTTTCGTAAAACCCCAAGCATGCGTTCACACGCACATTTAGTTTGGAAAACCTTCCTCCGAAAGCCTCAAGTCCCTATTTGGGTGCGTCTCTTAGCGGGAGGTACTAGGAAAGGAAAATTCCACTTCGTTTGGAAACGTTTTCTTTTAACACTCTTCATTCCTTTTATTACTCACACTTTCAAAGATTAAAGTCTAAAGGCCCGCGTTCGCACGCACTCATTTAATCGCCTAAAGACTCACTCACTTTCTCTCCAACCCCTTTTCCTCCACTTTTACCTTAATTTATCATCATTTTATTCGTTTATTTACCTTGTGTGAATTGAACCCTTACTCTTTAAAACCACTTTCAAAAACTTAAAAAATGATATTTTCCTTTCGGTAAAAAGTCACTCCGCTTGCAGCTGGGCTAGATGCCATTCCTCTATCTGTCTTTCCCTTATCAGCTTGGAGATCGCATTACGCAGAGCAACGCAGTTTTTAGTTCTGTGCCCGACTATAATATGAAATTGGCAAAAGTTGTCTTTCTCAGATTCAGTTAGAGGGATGAAGGGTTTTAAGCTCTGTAACAGGCCCGCATTTCTACACTTAGCAAACAGCTTGCTCAGGGGTACAGCCCATGGGTTTACCCTTTTTTGCTGCTGAACTGGCTATTCTGTAGATGCAGCCAAAATATCGACCGCCTGAATGGTCGGCTGAACCTGATTGTATCTTTCGGACCCAGTATTACTGTTCAGGGCTAGTGTGGGTACCGTCCCACTAAAGCTTCCTCCTTTGGTGGTAGGAGTGAATGTCTTCTTAGACCCGGATGGTTGTGACTTAGGCATGATCTCATATCTCTCGTCCTTCTTAGCAATCGCAAGAACATCAACATAGCTATTAAAGGAGAGATACTTTATCTCCTTCTTATATACCTCAAGACTACCATCTATGAGCTTCACAATGAGCACTTCCTTCTGTGGTTTGACTGTCATGTTATTTAGTGTGTCCCACCACCTCTGATAATAACTTTCAAACCCCTCACTTGGATTCTGCCTCATGGCTTCCAGATCCTCCAGCATAGTTTTTTTCTTGAAATTGTAAGCATAAAATTCAACAAATTCTGCTGTCAAACTCTTCCAATATGCTCGGATATAGGCAGGTAGAGAATTATACCAATTTACAATGCCTCTTTCCAGGTTGGTTAGGAAAAGGCGTGCGATTTGGTTTAAAGAAAGCCCAGCCATTGAGAGCACTATCACTATCTGATTCATATGAGCCATTGGTGACCCTTTGCCATTAAATGGAGGAAATTTGGGCATTGAGAAACCCTTAGGGAACCGCTCGATTTCGCCAGCTGTAAAGTCTTCCACCTCAACACAGGAAGATTTCTCCTTTTCTAACTTCTTCATCACACTGGTCATGAAACTCTCCATTCTCTCATTCTGCTTCCTCAATTGCTCAGCAACTTCCTCCTGAAGGCTAGATGCAATTCTTACGGTTGGGATGTGCTCAGCATTCTCGATCATTACTGCCTTCCCGAACCTCTGTCCCCTACTACTTCCTCCCTCATTTACAAGGACTTTTTTCGGAGCTGGTGTTGGAGCAAACTGAACTTGAGTTGCCATAGCAACAGCTACGTGCCTGGCAATAACCTCTGCAAACTTATCCGAATTCATAAAGTCTGCAATTTCCCTAGCCGACGTAGCTCTGTTCTCTGCCTGATTCTGATTACTGGCCTGACCCTGATCTTTGTTTCCATCTGGCAGACCACCTAAGTTGGCATTGCTAGCCATGTCCTCTTGTCCATCTACCGGATTCAGATCCTGAAGATCCATTGTTTAGAAGATTCTAAAATCACAATAAGCAATCGTTAAATGCGGACTCCTAGGCTTCTACGTGAATGACATGATCATAAGCGTGAGATGCAGAACACATATATAAAGGACAAGCTATGGTACAAACAAAAGAGCAACGCTCTATGAGATCTAGTTGGTGCTTCATGATCGTTTCATGAAATTATTGACTTTTATTTAGAGCAAAGAGGGATAAAAACGGCATGATGTCTGGCTGTTAGGGCATGATGTCTTGCCAAAGATGACACAGGGATAATTTTTGTCTGAAAGGTGGCGTGATGTCTAGCCATTAGGGCATGATGTCTAGCCAAAAGACAAGGGATAATTTCTATCCAAAATGTGGCATGATGTCTAGCCGTTAGGGTATGATGTCTAGCCAAAAGACAATGGATAACCGAATATCCAAAAGGTGGTATGATGTCTAGCCTTTAGGGTATAATGTCTAGCCAAAGGTGACAAGGGATAACCGAATATCCAAAAGGTGGCGTGATGTCTA
>CAOJCR015440762.1:0-14329 GCA_948330485.1 Euphorbia neoarborescens
TCAAGCTAAACCTGAGTTCTAGAGAGGTGAGGAGAAAATTACAGTAATTCTGGATAAAGAAAACCCTAAATAAAATGTTCTATTTATATCCCCCACTAAACCGAAATAAAAACCTATTAAAAATCAATTTCTTGTGAAATCCCATAACCAAACATGAGTTTACATGTTATACACGAACTCGTGTATTTCATCCATACTCGTGTGGATCAGATTTTGCCCTTCTATCCATCTTTAATCCAAGTACACGAGTTTACCACATTTACACGAACTCGTGTAAACCTCCCCTACTCGTGTAAGTCTTGTTTTGCTCTTCTGTTTGTCTTGTCTTCATATACACAAGTTCAAAAGGTATACATGAACTTGTGTATTTCTTCCATACTCGTATAAGTTGTCTCGGCCCGGTCCATTTCTCGATTTCATGCCTTTCCCCACAGATTTTGGGGATCCCAACCTAAGCCCTGTCCACAAGCACAACAGCAAAGCCTGTGAACACATCAACGAAATCAAAAGACACATAAAACGAGCTAAACACTGAAAACTAACACAAAACGTAAAAACACTGAAATACTGCAAAACATACAAAACACATAACCCAGACATGAAAATGCTGTAGAAACCTCACCAACTATATCAGAACAAAGTGAAAATATGAGGTCAAATTTGACCTCATCAACTACCCCCCACTTAAGATCTTGCTTATCCCCAAGTAAATAATTAAAAACCTAGAACCATAAAATACATTTTCACCTGAAAACTCAGCATGAGTTTAACTATACCAATTCATTAATCCTTAAAAACGCATCAGAGTCATCAAAGTCCTATGAAAAGTATGCAGACAACAACTCTTACCAAACACACACTTTCAGGTCTAAAATGCTCAAACGAAAAGGAACTTTTTGCATTTTTATAACCATACTTTATCCTCACCGGCTTCGCTCATATATGTTCTCATGACTTGTGGTTTCAAATAAAACACTCATGCACTCGTACATATACACATCACATGGCGAACAAATCGCAATCCTAACACAGTCATTGGCAAAGAGGATAAAATCGGAGAACCTTTTTAGCTTGTAGCGTTAGAGGTTGAGGGTGGGGTGTGTTAAAAGTCATTTTGGTGATACAACCCCTTAATCCAAGTTCAAAGTGAAAATTGGTTAATCACGGGTACAATTATAAGAAAACATGAGCAGATCAAACATTTTTACTCTTAGTAACTGAACAAAGAACCATGGGATGGAAAAAGAGATAGAAAAGGCCCCACACTTATATCTAATAACTGTAACCCAAACACAGATATGAGAAGCAAAGAATTTTGTGTTTCAAAAGATAACAAGGAAGAACATACAGATGAAACTTCCCTTGAAAATTCAAGATAAAGGAATTGAACTAAATTTACAACTTGTGTATCCCAAAAAGAATTCATTTCTAAGGGACCCATCTAGAACAACAATAGAGAAGTTGCTAAGCTTATTTGAACAAACATATTAAACCAACTGAATATTAACACATATATCTTCTCTCATTTTTTTTTCAATACACATACCACAAGACAGGATGATCGACTCACTTTTTGGCGATTTAAAGAACATACCCAAAGATATAAAGGTGAAGTGCGATAACCAAAATCTAACTTAGAATTGAGGGGAGGATGGGTCAAAGGATAAGTTACAGTGACGGGATTTGGCTTGTAACTTTAAGGCGTATGCCTTTTATTATGGCTATTGAAAGAATAAGTTCAAGCTCAAACAAGGGTGGTCTAAGGGCAAGTGAAAGTTAAGTGCAAAAAGGGTTAAAATATACAAAGAAGTGATGAGTGTATGCACGTGTGGTTACACCTAAGGGTCTCCACATCCTAAGTCCTTTTTAATGCGAAGTGTGAGACACATGCTAGGTGCCATAATCTAGTGCGTGTATGTATGAATGCCTCACAAAGAAAAATGAAGATCGATGTGAATTGGTCTTTTAGGCTCAAATATAATAGTCACTCAAACAATGATATGTATAAGGGTGCGGTCATGTCATCCATCCACTGTTCCAGTTCACTATTGCAGTTTAAAACCTAAAAACATGGTCCGAATGTCGAACCACTATATACAAATCATATTTTCCATTAAATAACTGAAACAAAGCTCAAGTACTAGCTCCTTAGGACAAACAGGCTATTAATGTATAAAACAATTCCAGAATTCCTGAGTATTCGACATGAAAAACAAGTACAAAGATCTATCTTTGGGGGTAGTTTAACTACAGTCCCAATATACTTAGCAAAATTCCATAGCATTCCCACACTGGCATACAAACATAACAGAACAAAAAAAAACTAACAGACACAAACATCAACTAAAAGGTAGACACTAAAAACATGCAGCAAATAAATAAGGCAGCAACAAAAATAAACAGGCAACGGAAAGGAAAGAGAAAGGAGAAAGCATTTCCCCCACCCCCCTCTTAAATTGCACTTACTCCCAAAAGTGCAATGGGAATAAAATAGTTGAAGAGGGAGAGAGGGAAGGTGGTACCTCTTATACCCGTGGCGACGGGCAAGTCCTCTAGCCGGTCATACCGGCTATCATGTCTTTGGTGCCACTCGCGGTGGTCTCGTGCCATGTCATCTACTCTCGTCTCCATGTACTGCTGTTGTGCTCTCTCCGCAGCCTCAATCTCCATCCGCTGTCGCCAATCTCTCTGCTCCTGGACTACCTATACAGCCTGCATCTCCATCCTCATCAGCTGCTCCTGCTGATCCCTCCTCTAGTCGAGCTGATGCAAGTGCATCTCATTCATACGTTCCATCACCGCGTCCATATGGGCCATAAACAAGTCTGGCATGGGCTCTAGGGCTGAAGATGTAGCTTTCACTGGGTCCTCCTCCATATCTACATTCGAGTTACATCCCTTATCTCCCGATGTGTCTTCTCCTCCACCTGCAGCAACTGGTGTTCTGCTCACTCAAGGGCGTTTGCCCCTCCTTTGTGAAGGACTTCTTGGTACTTTTGCTTGAAACCTGGGGACAAACTGTAAAGTGGTGGCAGACAAGCCCTTTCCCTTCTTTGGGGTTTACTAATGCAAAGGGGCAATTGAGATTTTTTGATAGCTTCGTGAGAGATGCTCCTTGCTGTGGTAGTCTCTCCAGTGGAGGTAATGCAAGGGGTCGGTTCGCAGGAGCTTAGGTCGAGGATTATCCAGGACCCAATAGGAATTTAACAGCTTGCATGACTCTAGGCATCTACATATAGACGATTAAAATCATATAAAAATAAGTATAATACCCTACCAACAAAGCAACAACTAAGCAAACCATAACAACACAAATAGAGAAAGAACTTACCAGTAATAAACAAAGAGAATAGAAAACATAGAAAACAGGAATATATAAACGTAAATAGCAACACAAGAGGCAAAAGAGCGAAAAGAAAGACTAAAAGAAAAACCTAAAATAAATAAAGAAAACAGAGAGATAACATTATCAAAATAATTTAGCTAACTAGCAAAATAGAAACCTAGAAAGCAGAGCGAAGAAATCACAAGAGAATGTGAACAAGAACAACAACAGCAAAACAAAACTTAAAACAAACCTAGAAGAGTAACATCAAAGAACGAGAATGAGAAGCCAAAAATGAAAATCACCAACAAACCATGAAAAAGAAGAAGAAAGAAACAAAAAGCAGAAATAAAACTAAACCCTAGAATTGAAAACAATGAAAGAAGAAAACAAAGAGAACAAAAACTCATACCTTATAGCTGGGAGTGGGAGAGAAGTTAGGGTACTGAGTGTCGAAAATCAGAGAAGAGAAGTAGTGTGAAATTAGAATGTGAAATTAGGCTTTTTAATTGTGTGAAATCCCGCAAATCTAGGGATTTTTTAATCTTACATGGATGGGACACGATCTCGTGTGTTTCCTCTAAACTCGTGTAAGTGATTAATTAAGTTCCAGAGAGATGACACGCATTATACATGACTTGACCACTTATACACGAGTTTGTGTACTTTAGTCTTTGGTTTCCAGGGATGTGACACGAATTGTACACGTATTTAACATGAATTCGTGTGTAATGCTCTGAACTCGTGTCAGTGTTCTTTGAACTACTTTTCAGCCCCTCAAAATGACACATACACCACCACAAGACATGCAAACAACCTCAGAAAATGCGAAGTAACTAAAAATAGTTCAAATAGCTAAAAAGAAAATCGAACAACATGCTTAGTTATAGTCGACAAGCTTGACTGTACACATCATCGGTCAAGGTTTTGATAGAAGCATATCATGCTTCTCTATATCGACCTTACCACCTACGTACGACTTCTGATGATGGCCATTAACCTTGAGGATTCCTTCCTTCGTCTGAATCTCGATCATCCTAGATGGGTATACAGCAACTACCTCAAAGGGTCCACTCCAATGACTCTTCAGCTTGCCAGGAAACAGCTTCATCCTCGAATTGTACAGTAGCACCATATCGCCTTTGCTGAAATGTTTTTCAACCACGTGGTTGCCATGCCATCATTTTGTCTTCTTTTTGTAGAGCATGGCATTCTCATACATGCTCAGCCTCAACTCGTCAAGCTTATTTAATTATTGTAATCGTCACTCCCCTGTAACCTGCACATCAAAATTTAAAAACTTCAAAGCCCAAAAGGCTTGATGCTCGAGCTCAACAGGGAGATGACACGACTTACCGAAGACTAAACGATACAGGGACATACCAATCGGTGTTTTAATTGTAGTGCGATATGCCCACAAAGCATCATCTAACTTGCTACTCCAATCTTTCCTAGATGCATTCACAGTCCTTTCTAGGATGCGTTTTGATTTCCTATTTGAAACCTCAGCTTAGCCACTAGATTGGGGGTGGTAAGGAATGGCTACCCAGTGCACAACACCGTATTTACAAAGTAAGCTGCCAAACTGTCAGTTGTAGAAGTGGGATCCTCCATCACTAATAATAGCTCTCGGGGTCCCAAATCTGGTGAAAATGTTTTTATTGATAAATTTGACAACTACCTTCGAATCATTTACAGTTGTAGCCACAGCCTCTACATATTTCGAAATATAATCAACCACAACAAGAATGTATTAGTTGCCATTCAACTTAGGGAAAGTTACCATAAAGTCTATCCCCAAACATCAAAGATCTCACAAACAACTATACCTTGTTAGAGCATTTCGTCCTTACGGCCAATATTGCCTGTTCTCTGGAACGCATCACAAGATTTTACAAAGTTAAATACATCTTTTTCATTGTTGGCTAGAAAAATCCACTGGAAAAAAAATCTTATTAATAGTTCTATTTGGACCAAAATGACCACCACCCTCCCTAGAATGACATATGTTTATGACAGACTGTATCTCACTATCAGGTATGTACCTCCTAATCACATTGTCAGCACAGCAATGAAATAAATAAGGATCGTCCCAGAAATAATCCTCCGCATCATGTAAGAACTTATGCTTTTGCTGAAATGATAAACCAGGAGGTAAGATGTTATCGACTTTATAATTTTCTATATCAGCGTACCAAGGCAAAGAGGCAACTGCCAATAAATACTCTTCGAAAAAGGTCTCCCGAATGGCTACTGAATCGGTGGGTTGAGACCCCATTTTAGGCATCCGCGGCAGGTGGTCAGCTACTACTTTCTCCACTCCTTTATTGTCACGAATCTCAATATTGAACTCTTGGGGAAGTAATATCCACTTGATAAGTCTCGGTTTCGCTTCCTGCTTTAACATAAAATACTTAAGCGCAGAATAGTCAGTAAAAACAATTACTTATGACAGCACAAGATAGTATCAAAATTTATCAAAAACAAAAACTATGGCTAACAATTCCTTCACAGTCATATAGTAGTTTTTCTATGCATCGTTTAATGTCCTAATAGCATAATAAATCAGGCAAAAAATCTTATCCACCCGCTGACCAAGATAAGCACCTATAGCAAAGTCACTAGCATTGCACATCAGCTCAAAGGGAAGGGTCCAATCTGGACCAACCATAACAAGAGCTTCAATTAATTTCTTTTTGAGCAACTCAAAAGCATGCATACAATCAGAGTCAAAATCAAAAGTAGCTTCTTTAAGAAGTAACTGGGTTAGGGGTCGTGCAATTTTTGAAAAATCCTTTGTAAAACGCCTATAAAACACTGTATGACCTAAAAAACTCCTAACAGGTTTGACCAAGGCCGGTGGAGGTAATTTTGCAATCACCTCGACCTTAACAAGATCTACCTTAATACCCTTTCCTGAAATCTTGTGTCCTAAGATAATACATTCCTAGACCATGAATTGACACTTCTCTAAGCTAAGTGCCAAATTTCCATCCTCACATCTTTGTAGTACACAGTCCAAATTACTCAAGCATGCATCAAAAGATGGCCCTAAAACTGAGAAATCGTCCATAAAAACCTCCATGAAATCCTCAATCATGTCATCGAAGATGGCCAATATACATCTCTGGAAGGTGGCTAGAGCATTATAGAGCCCGAATGGCATCCACCTATATGCAAAGGTTCCATATAGACAAGTGAAAATGGTTTTCTCTTGATCCAACGGGTCCACTGGAGTCTGTATATAACCGAAAAGACCATTCAGGGTATAAAAATATTTGTGCCCAGCCATCCTTTCAAACATCTGGTCAATGAACGATAGTGGAAAGTGGTCCTTACAGGTGGCATTGTTAAGTTTTCTATAATTAATGCATACTCTCTATCCCCGTGACCTTTCTAATGGGAATTAATTTCCCATTCTCATTTTCCACTACCGTTGTCCCCCTTTTTAAGGACACACTGAACCGGACTGACCCATTTACTATCAAAAATTGGAAATATTATACCTATATCAACGAGCTTAATTACCTCCGCTCTTACCACTTCCTTTATGTTCGGATTTAGGCGGCGTTGTGGTTACGCGCACGGCCTTACCTCCTCTTCTAGAAAGATCTAATGAGTACAGAAGATGGGGATAATTCCCTTGATGTCGGGGATCATCAATCCAAATGCCCCCTTGTGCTTCCGAAGCACCTCCAGCAAGTTTGCCTCCTGTTCACCTATAAGACATGCAGAAATAACAATAGGTAAGCTAGATGGGGGACTCAAATACACATACTTTAAATTACTAGGCAAAACTTTCAGTTCAAGAATAGGGGGCTCCTTAAGAGATGATTTTGGAAGCAGCTTAATCTCCCTATCCCGTTTCTCAAATTGGTGCTTTGCCCAAGCACACTCTTCAGGAGGAGATGAGTCCAATAAGCACTCATCATCTTTTCCCTTAGTCTCCTCTTCATCCAGGCTCTCCAAGGAGGTCTCCGCTGTATCCCTGCAAACTTCATGAACACATACATCAATAGGACAAATAGCATCGATAAAATGACAATTTCTAACATTTTCGGGATACTTTATGGAATTGTACACAATAAATTCCATTTACTCATCTTGCAACCGAAGAATTAGCTTACCTTGTTGGACATCTATACTTGTCCTACCGGTTGTAAGAAACGACTACCTAACAAAATCGACACCAAACTGTCCTCCTTCATATCCAGCACAACAAAATCCGTCAGGAAGATGAACTTATCCACCTTAATGAGAACATTCTCAACAACTCCTTGTGGTCATGAAATAGGCCGATCCGCCAGCTGGAGTGTCATATTAGTAGGCTTCGGATTTCCTAGTCCAAGCTTCCTGAAAAGAGAAAGAGGCATTAAGTTAATACTAGCACCAAGATCACATAAAGCACTTTGAATCTCTAAATTTCCAATCCTACAAGGAATCGTGAAACTCCCTTAATCCTTCATCTTAGGTGGTAGCTTATCGGTGATAAAGGGGGAACACTCTTCTGTCAGGGCTACTACCTCATCTCCTCTAAACTTCCTCTTGCCTGCAAGGATCTCTTTCAAAAACTTAGCATAAGTGTCCTGGAATGCCTTTACCAAAGGAAGGTTAAACTCAAGTTTCTTGAAAATATCAAAAAATTTAGAGTACTTATGATCAAGTTTCTCTCTTTTTAGCCTTTGTGGGTATGGAAGTTTAGGAACATTGGGTTTCAGTTGATCAGTAGCACTCTTATTATTTTCAATGGAAGTTGAAGACTCAGAAATAGAATCGGGGTTGCTTACCTCTCCCAATTCTGCACTTACCTTTTTAGAGTTGTCTAGTTTCTTACCCACCGGTTGCTCTACCTCCATACCATTTCGCAATATGATGGCTTGGGCTGATTCTCTTGATCGATTCTGTGGATTCTGTTCTGTGCTACTCGGGAGGGTGCCAGAAGGCCTTGATTGCCTTTCCCTGCTTAACTGAGCCACTTGATTCCTCAAGTCCCTACACAAAGCTTCATTGTCCACCAGCTGGGTGGTATTCTCCGTTAATTTGCTGAAATATCCTTTAGTATTGCCATGATAGACTCATCTGGCTTCGGTGGTGGAGCTGGTAACTGTAGAGGCTTCTTATACTCCAAAGCTGGGGCCTTACCTAACCCCTGATTCCTGTACTCAGAATAAAACTCGGAAGAAGGTCTCAACACATTTTCATTATTAGCATAAGACATGTTAGGGTGTTGGTACCTTCTTCCATGATTTGAATTGTAAGAATTATACGAATTACCATGGTAGTTAGAATTATTATACCTGTTGGGTCCTCCCACATAATTCGCATTCTCACCTTCCTAGGAATATACTTCATTCCTCTAGAATTTCTGACTTAGGTGATTGCCTCCATAAGTCACACACATCACTGACTTCTATAACTCAAGTGCACTCAGCTTTGCCATCATTGCATCCATCTTTTTACTCATATCTTCCATAGCGGGGGTGTGCTGTCCCGCTGAAGCCATATGCACATCTCTTCTGTTTGGTGCATCCTCTATCCATATCATGCTTTTACTAGCCACTCCTTTAATCAACGCTCCAGCTCACTCTGCTAACAACCTAAAAATATCTCTCCCCGTGGAAGAATCAACATGTGCACGGTTAGAAGCAGTCAAACCATGATAAAATATACTAACCTGATCAAATTACGGAATGTTATGGTGAGGGTAGTTCCAAAGCATCCTTTGGAACCGAGACCACACTTCATTCATGGACTCCATCCCAAATTGGCAGAAAGCATTGATCTCATTCTTTAGTTGAATAGTCTTGGATGGATGATAGTAGTAAGCCAAGAACTGATATACTATCTGGTTCAATGACGAGACTGTACCGGGCCCCAATGACTCGTACCACTCTATAGCACCTCCATGCAAAGAGAATGGAAATAACTTCAATCTGATGGCGTCCTGAGGTACTCCATTCATTTTCACTGTATCAGCTACCCGTAGAAATTGCCTCAAATGAGCGTTGGGGTTTTTCGAGAGGCCTCCACTGAACTGGCCAATGTTTTGCACCATCTGTATCATACTTGTCTTCAGCTCGAAGTTGTTGGCTGTAATGGCCGGTATAATTACTCCATCCATGTCTCCCAGTCCGTGAGGGGCCATCAGATCTACCATAGGCCTGCCATCTCTGACAAGCTTTTTGTTGGCCACTTTGTTTTCTTGCTCCCTCATCTCATGTTCGAGACGTTCCCTCAACTCAATAACTTGTGCCTCTCCGACGACACGCTAAGCTTCGAACTGCTCTATTGCAGCTCTAATACACATCACCTCCGCTCTTAATTCTTCAGGTTCCATCTCTGAATTCTGATTTCTATGCTCTTTTCTTAACCTGCGACAAGTTCATTCAATTTTAGGGCCAATATCCAACAAATCAGAATTAATCGCAGAAGAGCGAGTTTGTATAAAATCAGAAAAATTCAAAGAAAATAAACAAAATTAAAAAACAAAAGCACACAAATCGAAATAAAAAAATAAACAACTTTACATAATACACTACTCAATCCAACTTGTCGCCCTTTGGTTCGATGTTGTAGGAAATAAATCCCTGACAACGGTGCCAAAAACTTGACGGCTCAAATATACACTTGAAAAGTGTCCCTTTCAGGGGCAGTGTACCCCGTCGATGTTAAGTAATAATCCAAAAAAGTCCAAGTATCAATCCACGGGATTTATACCATAAGCAGCGATCTACTCGGTATCCCAGTTGTTTGAGCGGATGAAAAGTGGACAATTAATCTACACTAAACCTAAGCTAAACCTAACTAAGTGATCCAGAACCTATAACTTTCTTGGAGTGCAATGGAATGTAGCTTAGATCAATAATAAACACAGATTAATAAATGAATGCTACGCATGCAAGAGGAATTGAATCCACAAACCTAGGTTTATGGGTGCCTAGCCTATTTCTCCGTTTGTAGCGGTAAGACTAGTTCCAAGGTTCAGAAACTAAGGATCCGTAACTTCATGGATGTGACACTTCCCTACAATTTTTGGGTGCTAAACCCGGTGAGACCAGACTTATATAAACTCAAAAGATAAAACCTTTATCGAAGTACGAAAGCAAAATCAATCACAATAACGATAACATGCATAAATCAAATGAGAATATTATTGAAAAGAGATGAAGAGAAATACACAAAACACAAATATGAATCACTGTTGCAGTTCACAACTAGTTAACAATAACATAAAGAGAAGAAAATGCCCTTAATTATACTGTTAACCGGACTCCGGCGAGAAATGAATTGTGGAAAAATTCTCCGAAAACGAGAGCTAAGTTGTAGAAAAATATTCGTCCAAGCAAAAACCCTAGTTCTAGCGAGGTAGAGAGAAAATTACAGTAATCCTTGATAAAGAAAACCTAAACAAAATGTTCTATTTATATCCCGCAATAAATCGAAAATAAAAACCTAACAAAAATCGATTTCTTATAAAATCTCGCAACCCTACACAAGTTTGCCTATTTTACACTAACTCGTGTAGGTCATCCAACTCGTGTTGTTTAGGTTTTGCTCTTCTGTCCACCTCTGATCCATTTACACGAGTTCACCAGGTATACAAGAACTCATGTAAATCTTACAAAGTCGTGTTGTCCTTGCTTTGATCTTCTGTCTATCTCTGATCCATGTACATGAGTCACCAGGTATACACGAACTCGTGTATTTCTTCCAAACTCGTGTAGCCTGTCTTGTCTTGGTCCAATTCTCGATTTCATGCCTTTTCACACCGATTTCGGGGGTCTCGACCTGAGCCCTATCCATAAGCACAGCAATAATACCCATGAATACATTAACGAAATCAAAAACACATAAAACATCACATGAAATAGATATAAATACGAGCTAAACACTGAAACCTAACACAAAATGTAAAAACACTAAAACACTGTAAAACATACGAAACACATCAACCAAACATGAAAATGCTACAGAAACCTCACCGATTGTATCAGAACAGATTGAAAATATGAGGTCAAATCTGACCTAATCAATCGCGACCTCCTCTATCGCGATCGCGACCTGCTCAAAATTCTGACCATTAGGAGCAATGGTAAACATGAAATGACCATTGTACTCCTTCCTTATTCCCTCCAAATCGATGCTTATCCATCCTAAACCAATCCTAATACATCTTATCACTTTAAAACCAATCAAAAACACTTGTAACCACCCTAAAACTCTATAAATAGCCATCAAACTCAGCAATTTTCATACAGAAATTAGAGAGAGAACACTCTTCATAAGAAACAAAGGTTCTAAAGAGAGAGACTCTATAGGGACAAATTCTACTACAAATCAGAATATTTAAAGGAGTAAGAAGAAGCCCTTCCATTTAGAAGAAGCATACTTCTTGTGTGGGAAAGGTATACAACTCCATAAGAGTTGTATTCCTTCCCTTGGTACTATTTTATGTTTTCTATTTTCTGTTTTGAATAAGAGTTAAACGTACTCTCTATATTGATCACTTACTTGTACGAAATTGCCCAGGGTGATAACAAACTCCTATTGGGCAATCTCTATAATGATTGACAACTATTATATAGATTGAATGTTAGAGTTTTTGTTGCAAGAGTTCATCATTATGTATACTAATTTCTGAACATATTATTTCTATGAATAAGATGGAATTGTTTGATTATTATTTGATGATTCTTTGTTTAATTCTTGGCTTAAATGCTAGATATGCATATTGAGTTAAACATCATCGAGTGCAAATATAATTACAACAAGTGTTAATGTTGTCTCATTATATCTCCATGGATAGGATCCACTGTCCTATCAAAGTTGTCTCATTCATTCATAAGTTTGCACGAGTTAGATTCTAACCTTCATTAGATTTTGCCTATGGTGGGGCAAATCATTAAGACATTACCATTTCATAATGCAAATGCCAACAACTAACAAATAAGTACTTGACATTGCACATTAAATTTTTTATCACACCATGTGTTCACTTAACCACATTACTTGCAACTATATGCATACATTTTTATGTAACATGGTCATGACATTCATTAACCCTTATTAAAGTAAGTAGTATCATAAAGATCTAAACCTATGTTTGTATGAAGAATATGAGCATGTTAAATACATTTCATTAAGTGGTACTCGAGATACCGAACCTTTACCCTCAGGTATATGAAACTCATTTCATTAAGCGGTATTGAGATATGGAACCTCTACCCTCGTGTATGTTAAACTCAATTCATAAAGTGGTGCTCGAGATATTGAAACTCTGCCATCAGGTATGTTAAACCACTTTGATTAAGTGGTACTCGAGATATCGAACCTCTGCCTTCGGGTATGTTAAACTCATTTCACAAAGTGGTACTCGAGATACCGAACCCCTACCATCAGGTATGTTAAACTCATTTCATTAAGTGGTACTCGAGTTATAGAACATCTGCCATCAGGTATGTTAAACTCATTTCATTAAGTGGTACTCAAGATATCGAACCTGTGACCTCGGATATGTTAAACTCATTTTATAAAGTGGGACTCGAGATCCCGAACCTCTGTAATCAGGTATGTTAAACTCATTTGATTAACTGGTACTCGAGTTACCGAATCTGTGCCACCAGGTATGTTAAACCAATTTCATTAAGAGGTACTCGAGATACCGAATCTCTTCCCTTGGGTATGTTAAACTCATTTCACAAAATGCTACCCAATAAGTATTGAACGCCTATTTATACGACGAGCATGAACAAATTAAATCCTATGATCTTGCGACCACTGATGCACGTTTAGCGTGATATAAATTTTAACAATAATTGGTATAAATGATAAACACTCAACTACAGAGCAGTGTACTCCGTCGTTATAAAGTAATAATCTGGATTTGAGTCTAGGTATCGATCCCTCAGGAAAATCTATTCCTATACAGTCCGAAGTTCTAAGATTTGGGCGTGTTATAGGCGGAACAGTAGTTTGGAAATTTAAACCTAAACTAAACTACACCTAATTATGATCAATTGTCAAATCAACCTTTGAACCAGAATTAAACGGAAGGGTAGACGATGTTTAACCGACCTATGAATCAAATGGAAATGGATCTTATCAATGCAAGCTCCCATTCCTACTATCCGAAACACCTAGGGTAAGCTTATCCGAACGGCCCGCCTAGTTCTACGATTCAGAAACTAAGTTCACTTAAGTTCCATAGGATTGTCAGTCCCAAGTTTTCCAGTTGTCAGGCTGGATAGCGAAACAGATATGAATCAAATCAATAATCAAGATAACGAGGCTAGAAGAAACACAGGCAAATAAATTAAACAATACACATGCATAAACCGGAATTCCAATTGCAAAAGCAGGTTAACAATTATGGATAGAACTATTAATGCTTCAATTGCATGCAAAATCTAAGCATATCACAACTCTAATTGAAGATGAAGATTGTCAAAGAGATAATCTAAATCAAACTTGTTATCGAATCAGTGGATTAAGGCTTTGGCGACAGAACATGCAAAGGGAATCCTTTATAAGAGAGCTAACTCACAACGTAAGCAATAATCCGCAAAAGGTAAAGGTTCCAAGAAGATGCTTTCAATTAATCAAACTGTAATCCAATTATAAAGTCGAAACTAAAAACTAGGGTTCTTAGTTCAGCAAATATGACAAAAGATAGCAAACAGAGGGTTTCTCCAGCTCTTAAATACGTCCAAAAATAAAACAAAATGAAATAATAAAACCCTAAAAATATTCAGCGCCACATCGTGGCATAGGACCGCCACGACGTGGCAAGAAAAAAATTTTCATTTTTGAAAGGAATCTGCTTCTTCATGATTTTGACTGGACGCATCGTAATACTTATCTGCCACGACGAGGTTGGCTATTCTCTTTAGCTCCTCAACTCGAATCTACCTGTCTTCAAATTTGGCCTACCACGTCGTAATACTTGCATGCCATGATGCGATAGGCCATTCATCTAATTCCACTTTAGCCTTCTTTCTTAACGAT